>CM021103.1:300670425-300753428 GCA_007115665.2 Sequoiadendron giganteum
TTGTTTTATTTCCTCCAAAATGGCAACTTAATCTTTATCGAAAAATTTCAAGAGAAAGTTTCTAATTTTCACCATGGCGCTACCCTTAGCCAATATATCCTTCCCTGGAACGAGTTGGCACAAAATCTTCTAGATTTTTCTTGAGTTTGAACATTTTCCTAAGTGTTGGATATTTTGAAAATTTCCTCTAAGTGCTGGAAAAATATAAAAATATTCTAAGTGTCGAGTTTTATTTTTCCAACCTTTTCCAACTTGATCATCTTTTACTCATGGCGAATTTTTTATTTTATCCATGTCAAACTTATTATTCTTTGTGCCATTTTCCCTCTCTTTGTACCTTGGGCAGACTTTGTTGTTGTTTGGATATTATGCTAGGGCGGACTTTGCCTTGTCTTTGGACATCTTCCCTTGGGCGAACTTTGTGTTTTGCTTGCCATTTTCATTCTTGGATGGCAGACTTGGAGTGTTCTTGAGCATCTTTATTCTCCTAGGGCGGACTTCATGAGTGCCTTGCCATCCTGGGGTTGACTTCACTTCCGTTTGGACATCTTTCCTTGGGCGGACTTTAGGCTTGGCCGGACATCTTCATGTGTTGGGCAGACTTGGAGTACCTTTGGACATCTTCTTTGGGCGGACTTCAACCTCTGCTTGCCATTTCCTTCTTGGAGGGCGGACTTGAAGCTTGCCTTGCCATTTTCATTCTTCTAAGCGGACTTCATGGTTGACTTGACATGCTTGATATGGGTGGACTTTGAGCTTAACAAGCCATACTTTGGGCGGACTTGAAGCTTGTCTTGCCATGCCAACCTTGGGCAGACTTTACCTTATGTTGGACATCTTCCTTTGGGCGGACTTCATGCTTTGCCAGCCATCTTCATGTGTTGGGTGTACTTTGAGCTTGGCTGGACATCTTTGGTCGGACTTGACACATCCTTTGCCATTTCCTACCTTGGGCGGTCTTCATGGTTGTCTAGCCATTCTTCCATATCCAGGCGTATTTGATGATTCTTGTGCCATTTTTATGTTTATCTAGAACAAAAGCTCGCTTCAGATTTTCCCTTGCTTTTTATACTTGGAGACACAAATTTTTGATTCTGAAGATATGAATGTTGTCGCCATGCCCTGAGGGACCCAATCCTAGCTCAGCTTTCAAAAAAGCTGAAAAAAGCAAAAAGCAAAAAGTAGGGCAAAAAAGCTGCTTCTCAGATTGGTCTCCAAGTGCCAAAAATAAAAAAAAAGCAGAATCCCACAAAAATAGGAAGGTGCCAGAATTGACCCAAAGCAATGGCGTTTTTCGTCCTCTAGCCTTCTGAGCACTTTGGCGATGTTTAGACACTATTTTGAGCCCGAATTCTCTATTTGACTCGGATGACTTCTCAAAACCCTAACTCCAAATTCTCAAAGAAACGGACCTATGAAATTGCAATGCTAAGACAAAACCCTAAAAAAAGAAAACAACTGGGGGTCCCCATTTGCAATGGGGCGATGTGTGAAATAGGTCACAACATGACCCGTATTGAAGCATACAAGATTTTTATTACTTATTAAGTAATTATGCATGTAATTCTACACTTGACATTAAGCCATCTTAGGTGGCTATGTGGCCACTTGGAGGGTTGGTCAGCTTCTTCCAAGGTATGTGGCACATCGTCTTGCTATTTTGGACGAACAAACTTGCCGCCACTATTAGTGTGTATGAGTCAACTTCTTATGTAACCCAACCACTTCTCACTATGTATACAAACATTGTTCATAATATTCAATAGATCGGATTGTTCATTCTTATGTTGTTTGTATATTCCATTTCTCTCTTGCAGGCGTGAGATTTCTCATCCTTCTTGGCCTATCGAATACCAATGTTCTATTGAAGAAATCTTCATCTCCTACATGGTATCAGATTGTGTTTTGGTTGAAGGTGCTAGCTTGTTTTTTTTCTGTGAGTTAATTTTTTAAAGTAGTGGTTCATGCATTTTGTTGTGTGTTTGGATCTTTGTTTGTGGGTTTTGTTGTGAAACATTGCCAAAGGATTTTGTGTGTTGAAGATGAAATCTTTGCAATGAGATTTAAAACCCGCAACCATAGACCCGTGTGAGATTGGAGATAGGGAGGCCCGATAAACAGTAGCTGCCTTCACATAAAACCTTGAAGTATCCCACCCCAAATGGACACTTGCTAACTGAATTTCTGCCTTGCTTGATTTGTTTGGTTTTTGTAAGGTTTTTTCTTTCTTTGTGTTTTTTGAAAGATAATGCCAAGAAATGCAAAAAGATGTATAGATATATACAAATAGAAAGCAAATAGACAAAATGCTGAAGCAAACACTGATAACTTTCAAATACGATTTATAATTGAATGTTTTTACAATATTCTCATACCCGGATAGCCATAGCATAATAAATTTGCAAATTGGAAATGTATATCAGCAACTAGCAAACCCTTATCATGGATGCTTGGCAACAGATAATGGAATCTTCACCTCAAAAATGCGACACAAATCCCTAGGTATTTCAGCCTAGAAGCAAAACGCCAAGCTCCTGAAACTGTACGGCCCAACAAGATGAAAAGGTACGGCCCAGCAAGGAGTAAACAACAATAACACTATCAACCAGTAAAAAACTTCTGATTTCAAACATTTGTTCACCTCAAACCCTGAAATAATCTCTTCAATGAGCACAATGTGACTTTTGGATGAAAGCCACCTGATGACTACAACCTTTGGGTGATATTTCACACTCGTGGGAAGCACAAATCTAAGAGAATGAATGTTCTCAAAGACCAAATTGCAGAAAACCCTGGTTTTCTTCTCCAAATGCCAAAGCAACAAAATAATTTCAAGTGTAGAATGAATCTATTTGCTTTTTTAATGCCTTTTATATCACCTCCCAAATGGCACGATTTCCCATGAGCAATTAAATCATTAAATATAATAAAATATATGTGCTTTTGTTGCCAAGTGTTATTTCATTAAGTGGGCGCCCATCTCAATGATATTAATGAGTTGACTTTATATCATTAAAGAACCCTTATACCATAAAGTCAATAAATCATTAATAATACCCCTTTTTAATAGTATTTAGTTATTATTAGAGTAATAAATTTAATAATAATAAATATTATAACTCCATTAATAATCAACATTAATTAATTTTGACTTCACCACAGGCTAACCCATTGTTCACTTTGCCCATCTGGATGCTTTACTATAAATAGTAAGGTTGGCCCCCAGCATCCCATTGACTTACTAAAAATAGTAAGTATGCATAAATGGAGCTAGAAAACCATGGAGATGGTCACCTCAGAATATGCCAAGGAACTGGAGAAGAAAACATTGGCAACTGTCAAGTGGAGAACCCAAAGACTCCCACATAAGGCCCTTTAATCACCATTATTAGCCTACGAGAACCTGCTGATAGGCTAATCCACCAAACTCTGATGCTCGCTAAGAGGGGACATTACAATCCGCCCTCCCTGAAATTGCTTGACCTCAAGCAATCTCAACTAAATGCCCTATACTGTTGTCTGAATGCCAGTATCCCAAATCAATCTATAGAATGCCCAACCATACTCAATACCACTATAGACAATTAACCCAATGTAGAGCAATCTACCAAACAAAGGAATCCTTGGATCCCATAACCAGAATGGAAGTCCGCCATACACATTACTCGTTGACTTCCACTGCGCAACTCTGACAAAACCTTCGGCATGCTGAGAGTGGTGAAGCAACTCATCGGAATCCAACAGCACTAGCATGTCAAACCTGTCACAGCCTGGATTCCAACACATTAGAACCTCACATCCATCGAACATGAGGAGATAAAAGTATCTCAAAGTATCTGCATCAAAACACCTCTCTCCATCCTTTGCAAGCCTCTAATGGAAGGGATAACTACCCCTCATAGGTCCCAAAAATGGTGTCACAATTAATGGTCTCTCATCCGGACACTTGGTCAAAAGGCTTTGAATGTCCTCATTTGGCAAACTCCAAGTGCTTGTGTCATAGTTTGATTCCATCTCCCAAGTATGCCCATTAATTGGCACAAATCTCAGAAGTGGAGTAGCTACACACTCCCCCAATGAGTCAACAACATGAGAGGATTGCATCCCATTGAGCATGTCATGAATGCTCATAAACCAATACAAATCTGCCTCACCCATGTTTCCATCCATATGTGTAGTCATGACATTAGTGGTTGATCCACTAAGTTTGTGATCAACTATTTCACCCAATTCTAGGACTTGAGCCTTTAATGGGCTCTCAAGTAGAGGTAACTCATGAGACTCAAGATGCAAGTTATGTACACCAATAGAATTTTCTGAATCATAACTTTTCTCTCGATCACACACAACCGCATATTCTTCTTGCTTCCTTATCTCAAGAGGCTCATCCTTTGTATGCTCGATTTCTACACTTTCTTCCCTTCGAAGAATTAGAGATCTAAGGTGTAACTCACTCTGCTTCTTTGCTTGATCTAGCTGGTTGCAATGTTCCTTGACCTCTTGCAAGCACTGTTTTGCTTGGGCAGTCAATAACTTTGCCTTATATTTTTTTATAACCACCCCTCGCACAAAATTTGTGTCTTGTTCACATCTTCTAAGGTCTGATATACAAAATCAGAATGTTTGTGGCATGAATCCACAACACATAATTCATCTTTAACACCCAAATCTTGAGTACCAATGTTAGAAGAATCCACAAAACCATCATCCTCACGTGAAATGGCTGCTATCTCATGATGATGCAAGGAAATATGACTGTTGTTGCAAGAATCAGAATTGTTGTCATACCTTTGTGTCATGCTTTCAACATCTCCAAGTGGCCGATCCATGTATGCATTCTCTTCCTCTTTGTGATCAACCTGAAAACTCAAAGGTGTAATATGTGATTCCTCTTGATCCAAACTCCCATATGGCGAAAGTGAGCTTGTGAACATGGTCTCATCTTCTTTAGGTCTCCCACATGATGACGGATTTTTACTTTCCCCGTGATCACTTGTAGGCTGCAAATCACAAACAAGTGACTCTTCTTTTGTGATTGATTTTTCTATTTCAAGTTTCTTCACCTTTTATCCGTGCATTGGTGGTTAGGCTCCCAAAATCCATCATACTAAAAACTCATTGTGTTGTTTGTTGCAACATCTTTCCCATGACTGAATTTTGCATCTTTAATGAAGTTTTTTCCTTAAACATCCTCCTAATATACTTTACCACACCAATCTTTCTAAGACTCAAGGTGAGAACACAATTCAGATATCTATTAAAAGAGTACTGTGTTTTAAAATCATCTGGCATGCTCTGGTAGTCCTCCAAGATTTGATTGGCTTCCCATTCAAAAACTACCTTGTATTGTTCTTTGTCCTCTATAATGGTAAAATTATGTGCATTAGTGTTCGCTTTCCTTCCCTTCACAAATAGAGGGTCTAATTTTTCCGGATGTTGTATAAAAACCTGCAAGACCTCCGTCAATTCTGTCATGAGTTCTTGCGTAGACTTCATTTTTACTAGACCACCAATCAACTGCAACTGAGATCGGGTACCCAACAGGATGGCAAGAAAACCGCTCTGATACCACTGAAGTATCCCACCCCAAATGGACACTTGCTAACTAAATTTTTGCCTTGCTTGATTTGTTTGGTTTTTGTAAGGTTTTTGCTTTCTTTGTGTTTTTTGAAAGATAATGATAGGAAATGCAAAAAGATGTATAGATATATACAAATAGAAAGCAAATAGACAAAATGTTGAAGCAAACACTAATAGCTTTCAAATCAAATTTATAGTTGAATGCTTTTACAATATTCTCATACCCAGACGCCTAGCAACAGATAATGGAATCTCCACCTCAAAATGCAACAACCTGATATCAAATGCTTAGCTGCCCCCAATGGTGAAGAATGCAACACAAATCCCTAGGCATTTCAGCCTAGAAGCAAAATGCCAAGCTCATGAAACTGTACAACCCAACTGGTAATAAATTGTACGGCTTAGCAAGATGAAAAGGTATGGCCCAACAAGGAGTAAACAACAATAACACTATCAACCAGCAAATAAACTTCTGATTTCAAACATTTATTCAGCTCAAACCCTGAAATAATCTCTTCAATGAGCACAATGTGACTTCTGAATGAAAGCCACCTGATGACTGTAACCTTTGGGTGATATTTCACACCTATGGGAAGCACAAATCTGAGAGAATGAATGTTCTCAAAGACCAAATTGCAGCAAACCCTGGTTTTCTTCTCAAAAATCCAAAGCAACAAAATAATTTCAAGTGTAGAATGAATCTATTTGCTTTTTGAAAGCCTTTTATATCACCTCCCAAATGGCACGATTTTTCATGTGCAATTAAATCATTAAATATAATAAAATATATGTGCTTTTATTGCCTAGTGTTATTTCATTAAGTGGGCACCCATCTCAATGATATTAATGAGTTGACTTTATATCATTAAAAAACCCTTATACCATAAAGTCAATAAATCATTAATAATACCCCTTTTTAATATTATTTAATTATTATTAAAGTAATAACTTTAATAATAATGAATATCATAACTCCATTAATAATCAACATTAATTAATTCTGACTTCACCATAGGCTAACCCACTGTTCACTCTGCCCATTTGGATTCCGTACTATAAATAGTAAGGTTGGCCCCCAACATCCCACTTACTTACTAAAAATAGTAAGTATGCATAAACGGAGCTAGAAAACAATGGAGATGGTCAGAATATGCCAAGGAACGGGAGAAGAAAACACTGCCAACTGCTAAGTGGAGAACCCAAAGACTCCCACATAAGGCCCTCTAATCACCATTATTAGCCTACAAGGACCTGATGATAGGCTAATCCACCAAACTTTGACGCTCACTAAAAAGGTGGCATTACAAACCCACAGTGAAATAACGACTTTTTGATGTTGGTTTGATCTTTGTTGATGTTGGCATGTCTTGGTGTTTCTATTGAAATCCATGTTTTGAGCTATGTTGGAATCCATAGCTAGAGAGGAGCTAAAAATAGTAGAGGTGTGTAGAGTCAAATGCCACCCAAAAGTTTAGCCCTTGGTCACATGAGGGCTAAAATCTTGTGATTCCTACTGGTGAGGGCTTAAACTTTGTAGTGTTCCACCACTCTGCTGATTCGTTTTCACTGTGTTTCGTAGGAATGGTACTAACAAGCATATGCATATAATGGGAAACTTCAAATAAACCAAACTACTGAGATAACTCGATTAATTACTCAATGTAATAGCCAAAGATGCTTTCTTCATTACATAATAGATTACATAAGAAGATGCTTACAACATATAGCTTACATCAGATTTAAAGTGATTTTATCTTATACCCTATTTTAACTTACAACCTTGTAGCTCTGTGAATAGTGACTTGCTATAGTACCCGCCCCCAATGAAATGTTGATTGCTCTTGAAGGACGAACTTCTCCCACCAAAATCTCAGATTGTGTGGTGCACCGACCTGCTGATTTGTTTTCTTATCGAGTTTATAGGTCTGATTCTGTTTTGGTTTAATTTTCCTTTTTGTGCTTTGAGTTTGTTTGCTAATAACACTAAAATGGTACTAAAGAGCATATGCATACAATGAAAGCTTCAAATAATCTAAGCTACTGAAACAACTTGAGTACATTGCTCAATTTAGAGGCCAAATATAATTTCTTCATTACAAAATAAGATGCTTACAACATATAGTTTTCATCAGATTCGAAACTAAGTATTTCATAAACCATACTTTAACTTACAGCCAAACATCATTGTGAATAGTGACTTGCTACAGTACCCGCCCCCAAAGAAGTGCACACAACTTTTGGAAGACGAACTTCTCCCACCAAAATCCGGATTGGCAAGCCTTCTAGGATAAGGGCGCCCCCTTTAGGAAAGATAGCAGCCTCTTAGAAGAGGCGTTTCTTTTAATATGTGCTGATTAAAACCCTCAAGAAATGCAGCTGGCTGTAGCTTCCAAAAAACAGTCCCAAAATGCTCCACAAGCGAACAGCTCTCGTGCAAATGTGAATGGAGTCTATGGCAGTCCAAACCCCTTTGAAAATGGCTCAAATAAACTGCGAACAGCAACTTGTGTCTCCAAAAGAAGCCACCAAAAACTGATCAACAACTTTAAGGTGGTGTTTCACACCCTCAAGCAGCTCCAAACGAAGAACCAAGCCCCACCAGGCTCACCCACTGCAAGAAATCAGGAAACCCTAGTCTCCTTCTTCCTCCAAAGCAACACTTCCAAGTTTCTTCAAGCTAAAATCATTCATCCATGAAGAGGGTCGAAATTTTCCTTCTATTTATAAGTTTTTGCATTAAAAAACACTATTCATAAAAGTGAGCACTATTCACTTAAGTTATTTCTTTTTTCACTTTATGAATGAATAGTAACTGAAAAATATAAAGTGACCCCTTCCTTTTAAAGACACATGGTCCCTAGGCCGAGGATGGTGAAATAGAAGGTGAGTATCATAAATTTAAGCACAAGTATCCTGCCAAACACAACAATTCACCTTGTCACCATACTCCGAAGACCCATACTGCAAACTGACGACCAAGTGCCCGTCCAAGAAACCCTCTATCCAGAACTATTAGCCTACGAGGGTCAAGAAAATAGGCTAATCCCCCAACTCTGATGCTCGTGAAAAAGGGGACATTACAGTCCGCCCTCCCTGAAATTGCTTGTCCCCAAGCAATCTCTACTGCAAAGAAACCTCACTCTTCGGAAGGCCGAAAAGAAGAATTGAAAAATGTCTCATGCATCACTAACTAATTCCGGAAGCACCAGCATAAATGCAACTGCACTAAATATTCCTAGATCCCAAACTTAAAATGAAGGTTTGTTGTGTTTACCTTCCTCCAACTTCCGCTGCGCTCTACTGCCCCCAACTTCATCATGCTGTGAGCGGTGAAGTAACCCAACGGGACCCATCCAATATTCAGTACTATAACTGTTACCACCTGGATCCCAAAACAATCTGAACTCACATCCATTTGTCATGCAGAGATAAGAATATCTAGAAGCATCCGCTATGCCAAATCTCTCTCTGTCCTCCATTAAACACCCATGGATGCGATAACTAACCCAACCATCATGCCAACTGACATCACAGTCACTTTGTAACATTGTACCTGAATGTAATCCCTGTGACATTAAAGTAGCAACCCTTGTCGGATACATATTAGCATGGTGGATAACTGACTGCTAACTTTGCAAGTAATCCTCTACAAACAATTGAGTCAGGTACTTGCAGCCTCTAACCCCGTCCTCTTAAGATGGCAAACTCCCATCCCACAACGGATGGTATAACCCTAGAGCCAATCCACATCGATGCATCATCAAGTTCTCCGCGTGTGGATCAAAAGAAACATGATGAGCACTCATCATTGTGTAATTGCGATAGAATGCTCCAACCTCGGTGAATGGCTCATCACTAGCAATACTAGAATCAGGCAGTTGATCACTTTGACTTTGAAGCATAACAAGCTGGCGTCCAAAATCAATTGCATGGGATGAGGTAACAAATTTGCTTCCAGGAGAGGGAAACAAATCCACATGAGAGCCATACTCCCAACCAGATGACACTTCGCAAGTCCCCTGTGGAGATGATGGAGTAGCGTCGTGTACTAACACACAACTCTCTAGAGAATCCACCGCAGCCACACAAGAGATATCAGCTATCGGACCTGCGTCATCTGTCATAGTACTGACCACCAGAGAGCCTGATGCAACATGTGGTTTTCTGCTGCTCTCAATCAAAGTACTCAGCTCAATTAAGTCAATTGCCCCTGTATCCAGAATGGATGTTACCACATCCTCACTACAACCCGTAGATGTCAAATCATGACCAACTGCCACTGTAGGAAACTGTATTGTAAATGCAGCTGGTGGAGACTGTGCCAAACTGAACTCCACAGTAAGCTCCTCCAACTGTGGCGTTGACTCCCGAAGGGTCAACTGGGCGCTGTGCAATGAGTCCATAGTCACCTCAAGCTCATGAGTGAGCTTGTCAACCTCCTCTTCTTTTCCCTTCAGTGCATCATAGCAAATACCATCCCACTCGAGAAGATAGTTCCTATCAGCAAGTAACTTCAAATAATTATGTTTCATTAATCCAATAGCTTCTCATAGTGTATGGAACTCTCCAAGGGAAAGACTGCTATCACCGTGCTCATCTGACATAAGAGTACTCCAACCATAGGTTGCCAACATCTGTTGAGCAACATCAAAATGCTCCAAAGCTGTAACAATCATACTATCACTAACCTTCAACTGCCCCGTCAGATGGTGATGCCCCTGTGACTCATCATTTCCACTCAAATCTGCACTATAGTAAGAGGTTGAGTGCTCATCACTCACCTCATGATCAGCAACATCATGTGTGCTATCCTCAATGCACACATCAACAACTAAGGTACTGCTGCTATGTACCTCAACGGATGGCTCATCGAGTAAGGTAGAAACTGCTGATATGACAGTATCTTCACACACTTCCTTTTCCAATGTAACTGTAACACCATCCAACTCACGATCCTGTGGTTCTATGTCAACACATGAATCATCAAACTTGTTCTCTAAGGCCTGATCTGGAAAATCAGACTCACCATGACATGAATCCACGCCAAATAATGCACCATTAGTACCCAATTCTTGAGTACTTTCATGTAACAACTCAATAGTAGCATCTTGCACATGTGTAGCCACCGTAGCTTCATGCTGTTGTAGGCTACGAGCTAAACTTTGTTGTGAAAGCGTGAGTTTTCGCTGGGTATCATTCAAGATGCTCTCAACACTGATCCTAACTCCACCATACCAAAAGTGGTGAAGCAATACACTGGGACCCCTCCAAACGGCAGTGCTAACTCTACCTCCACCTGGATCCCAACTCTGTAAACCATGCCAGTTCCAAACACTATGTTGATACACCTCAAGTATCATACTTGAGTCGCACGGATAAACTGAAAAACTATCAATCTCAACACAATCTGACTTCAACGGCGCCACTCGGATATACCATTTCTCCAAATTGCAGCATGTCTCCAAGTCTTGAATCAAATGATAATCAGCGTGGGAGAATAAAGTAGAGGACCTGCTAAACCCGGAATCGTCATCTGAAGTCGGAGACAAGTCATACCAGAGTTGACTAGAGCACTCCTTATTCCACCCACCTCTTTGTGCCATCAAAGTCATCGTCAAATCTGGTGTATGTGGGATGAAAATGAGTTGATGAGCATACCTCATGCTGCAATCGAGGTGAAACTCTCCTGACTATGCTAATTGAGTGCTCACCAAAGAACCCTTAACGTCCTCAAGCTCTAGAGAGAGCTTATCAGCTTCCCCTTCTTCCCTCATCAAGGAATCCAAATAGATCCCAACAAGGCTAAGTAGGTTGTCTCTGTCTGAAAGAAGGTTCAAATAATTTGTCTTCATTGTTTCCATACCTTCTTTGACAATCTGCAAAGCATCATGAGAAGATCTGGCTCCAGTCCTTTCTTGTCTTCTCTCTAACTGGACTGCCCAAAGATGATCCTCAATTAAATTGTGCATCCTGTCAAGATGAGATAATGCCGCAATAATCTCATCCTCCTTCACTTTCAACTTAGTCTCCAGGCTACGAACAACTCCTGCACCATATGATGAAGCCTCTAACTGTTCTTGCTTACCCCTGTCTAGAATCTTCACCAAGTCCTTCGATTGCCCAAGCTTATCAACCTTATCACTATCATTGGAACAAAGTGCATCCCTTCTCTGCGTAAGGAGTCCTCTAAGGTTATCTATTCCCTTTTGTCTTGCTATGTTGATGAGATTGACTTTATCTTTTACCTTTTGAAGGTGTTGTCTCGCATTGGCAGCCACTAATCTAGCCTCCTTGGCTTTTTGCAACCATCCTTCGTTCAACTTTTCAGACCTCTTTACCTCTTCGCTGCCAAAATATACAAAACCAGCCCTCATATGCTTGATATCTTCATGTCTACCAAATGGTGTACTCAAAACACTAGTGGCTGCTCCACTAAGTAGAAGATCAATTTTCACATTCTCCTCAATATCTTGGGCCTTCAATGGACTTTCATATGTGTGAATAACATCCACCGAACCACAATCCGATTCCTTGTCATGATAGGCTGAAGTAATGCTAGACTCATATACTGAGGTATCACAAGAAATCTTACCTTCATGTTGCTGCTCTAATGTAACTGATTTAACTTCAACCAACTTTTGCTTTTCTTCAACCTTGACATCATCATGAAGTGTCATGTGATCCAAATCCTCCTCTTGGCAAATCTGTTTAATACTCTCCTTAGGATCATCAGTAGGCTGATCACTAACTGCTGCAAATTCATTGTAGAGATTTCTAGAAGTTTCTCCTATAGATGCCTCTTCTCTCTCCTTTTTGTTTTGTGATCTAGACCTGAAGAAGGATAATATGTACTGCTCTGAATTTGGGTTTGAAAGCATTTTATTCATCCTTTTTGAAATCTGACTTGACTCCTTCGCTACGGTATCCAACTGCTTTAATATGACATTCCATTGTTTTCCATGAGTAGCCATGAACCACAACTAAAACCTTTGCAGCTGAAACTCACCCAACAGGTTGGCAGGAAACCGCTCTGATACCACTGTAGTGAACCAACACTTTGCTGATTTGTTTCCACTGAGTTTCATAGATCTGATTTTGTTTCAGTTTGTGTTTGCCTTCTTTGTGCTTCTGAGTTTGTTTGCTAATAACACTAAAATGGTACTAAAGAGCATATGCATACAATGAAAGCTTCAAATAATCTAAGCTACTGAAACAACTTGAGTACATTGCTCAATTTAGAGGCCAAATATAATTTCTTCATTACAAAATAAGATGCTTACAACATATAGTTTTCATCAAATTCGAAACTAAGTATTTCATAAACCATACTTTAACTTACAGCCAAACATCATTGTGAATAGTGACTTGCTACAGTACCCGCCCCCAAAGAAGTGCACACAACTTTTGGAAGACGAACTTCTCCCACCAAAATCCGGATTGGCAAGCCTTCTAGGATAAGGGCGCCCCCTTTAGGAAAGATAGCAGCCTCTTAGAAGAGGCGTTTCTTTTAATATGTGCTGATTAAAACCCTCAAGAAATGCAGCTGGCTGTAGCATCCAAAAAACAGTCCCAAAATGCTCCACAAGCGAACAGCTCTCGTGCAAATGTGAATGGAGTCTATGTCAGTCCAAACCCCTTTGAAAATGGCTCAAATAAACTGCGAACAGCAACTTGTGTCTCCAAAAGAAGCCACCAAAAACTGATCAACAACTTTAAGGTGGTGTTTCACACCCTCAAGCAGCTCCAAACGAAGAACCAAGCCCCACCAGGCTCACCCACTACAAGAAATCAGTAAACCCTAGTCTCCTTCTTCCTCCAAAGCAGCACTTCCAAGTTTCTTCAAGCTAAAATCATTCATCCATGAAGAGGGTCGAAATTTTCCTTCTATTTATAAGTTTTTGCATTAAAAAACACTATTCATAAAAGTGAGCACTATTCACTTAAGTTATTTCTTTTTTCACTTTATGAATGAATAGTAACTGAAAAATATAAAGTGACCCCTTCCTTTTAAAGACACATGGTCCCTAGGCCGAGGATGGTGAAATAGAAAGTGAGTATCATAAATTTAAGCTCAAGTATCCTGCCAAACGCAACAATTCACCCTGTCACCATACTCTGAAGACCCATACTGCAAACTGACAACCAAGTGCCCGTCCAAGAAACCCTCTATCCAGAACTATTAGCCTACGAGGGTCAGGAAAATAGGCTAATCCCCCAACTCTGATGCTCGTGAAAAAGGGGACATTACAGATATGTACCTTCGTCTTCATCATAGACGTCACAATGTCAAAGTTCGTCGAGGACGGATCTTGAGCACTTGATGTGACATTCTCCTATGTAGACTTGGGATTAGAAGTGGAAGCTTCTTTTCCCTTTTCATTTGACTTTTGTCTGTCGTCTTCTTCTTTTTGTGCTTTGAAATGTTGAGCACATGTGAACACAAGCGTCGACATATTCTCGTGGTTGACAACAAGAGAGTACTAACGGAAGTCTTCTTCTTGATTTTCGGGTTTTCTATGAAAGTATCCCGTTGCGAAGTCGCCATCGAAGTCCTTTTGTGGTGGAACAATGTTCGCATTTGAAGGTACAGAACTTGAGCTTTGTGCTTGATCTCCGGCATATCCCATGATCTGGTCCATTATTTGATTCTCAGGACATGTGGATCCGGTGTGTTCGTTTGTATCATGGAAACAATAGAACACATTAGACTTCTCGGCCTCTGCTCCTCTTTGCAGAGGTCCTTGATTTCGAGACTTGTAGTTGTTGTTGAAAGGTTGGAAATTATTTCTCTTTGGCCGGTACGGTTGCTGAGGCTGGTACTGCTGCTAAGGTTGGTACTGCTGCTAAGGTTGGTGTTGTTGTTGCTGTTGATACGGCGGTGGTGTGGGAAGTGCTTGCTGCCCTTGATTGGGTGATTGTCATTTCAAGATAGTCACTTCATTTGCTACCTTTTTTAGCAATGGATCTGCTAATGCTTGGACCAGTGGTCTAATAGCATCACCCTTCATCTTTCCCGTGGTCATGTGATCCTCGATCTCGATAGACTTCTCACATGCAATTTGTAAGTCCTCTCCGTGGCTTGCTTTGATGAAAAAGGCTATCTCTGAGGGAAGGGCATTGATGAAGCTGCTCATCAGGATCTCATTAGATGGGTTGAGTGTGTGAGAGAGACGTGTAGCTAGGTGATTAAACCTTGCTACGAATTCCCTCATCGATTTTGTAGGCTCCATCTTAGAGTTTGATAACCGAGCAAATAACTGGTGGCTGTCTTTGGCGGGCTTGAATCTTGCCAAGAACTTCTCACTCATGTCCTCCCAATTTTTGATGACTCCTAGTGGCAAGTGATGGAACCAATCGGAAGCACTCACCTCAAGAGTTTCGACAAAGATTCGAATGGCGATATCTTCATGTGGTGCGGACAAAACGGAGCAAGTCGTTGTGAATGTTGATATATGCTCATCGGGGTGTTTAGCCCCACCACTGAAGAATCTTGGGAAGTGCTTTTGCGATCCCTTTGGAAGTTCTTGATTTCCTTGTAGGGCCAATGGGCCAATGGGCCTATGTTGTTACCCCATGGTAAAGGTGTTGGACGTCTCACAGCTCTTGCATTACAGCCATTGCCGTTGTTGCCGTTGTCGTTGCCGCCATTGCCATTGCCGTCATTGTCGTTGTTACCATTATTATGGCCATTGCCGTTGTTGCCAATGTCATTGTTATGGGCATTGTCATTATAGACGCAGTTGTCCACCATTGCTTGAGCTAGAGGTTCTTGATGTTATTCTTCGTGAAAGTGTTCAGGAACCTCTTCAAAGATTTGCTCTATATCGGATGCTTCTCCGATGTCTTCTTGAAATCGAGGATTATTTCTCCTCTGTACATATACTTGGTGAGCCAGGATGCTTACTTCCACGCAAGTGGTGGTAACACTGGTCTCTCAGCTACAAGATCATCCTTTCTTTCTTCCTCATCCAGAGTAATAGCTACGGCTCTCCATTGAGCTGGTGATGTATTCATTTCAAAGATGAAAGTACGCAAGCTATTGATGATGTCATCTACTCTCCTTCAATGAATGTAAGATCTAGTTGTTCAACTGGAGCCCAAGGACGCTAGATGCCCATTTCGTGTCATAAAAGCATTTAGCTTTTTCTTGAAGTTTTATGCCTCATTGCCCCACGATGGGGGCTAGAAAACTGTTGGCGTTTCAATTAGCACCTCTGGAGTGCTTATTGGAAACGGACAACTATTGCAAGTGTTTTAATACTGCTCTTCAAATTATAGAGAGGAAGATCTCTCTTTGCTGATGTTCTATGTAAAAAAAGTGTACTAAGTTTCCTATCTTTTTTACTTAGCGGCAGGACAAAAGGGTGCATAAACACAATGTGTTGTAGCTAAGTTGCTTCTCTAGTTTCCGCAGATCTTAATTACGACTAAACTAGTTGCTAAACTATCCTACCTCCTCAAGATAAACAAAGCATGAGGGCATAGGAGCAAAATGGATGGGTGGGATCACTCGAATCCTTCGTCTCCGTACAATATGGCCAAGGCTCTGAACTCTCGGATATACGCTTGGGATAAGGTTTTATGCAAGTGAACACTCTTTACAGTAGGCTAGATCAGAAACATGCCAAGGAGGAGGAACTGTTGTCCGAGGTATAGGCTTGGAAACAACTTACTGGAGACAACAAGGTACGATGATTTGGCTAGCAAGATTCCCAAGGAGGTGACGACACTTGTCCAAAGTGTAGGCTAAAAGACAATTCATTAAACAACATCAACCGATACCAATCGATGACAAACTATCCAAGGAGGAGGAACCCCTGTCCGAGGAGGAGATTGAAACAATAAACTATTGAGAACAAAGACGTCGGATCAACTCAAAACTTAGATCAAATATGCATGCGCCATCTGACTTTCTTCTTCAAGCTTCACCAAAGAATTACAAAGGTTGGGACAACAAAGGCACAAAATCATGCACAATTACAATCAACCAACAAACTCTCATCCAAGAGTGAACAGATACAAACAAGCAAACTCTGGCAACAATGGCGCAGCAATTTTGCCTAGCAAATAAAAGTTAAATAAATAATGAGCCCAAGGCTCTTATTTATAGAAACTCAAAGGAGTAGGCAACCCTAAAATCTCCTTGAGTTAACAATCAGTTCTTGCCAATCAGCAAGATTTATTCCTATGTCTAAAAGTAGGTGAGCAAGCAGTTAACTGGAAATCTACTTCAGTTAAGTGAAACTAAACAAAAGTCAAACTGGAAGTCTACCTCAGTTGATTGACACCTAACTAAAAGTGAACTTAAATTAAAAATGTCTCTCCAAAATAGACATCCACCTTTAAAGGAAATCTAAGATCTACAAATTGTGGGAGTCAATTAGACATCCTTGATTAATGGGATCTGACATGCATGATCTGTGGAGATCTGGGGTCAACTTGGAAACGGGCATCAAGTTGACTTCAGTCATAGTTATTGCTACTTTGGAGGGTAGGACATCCTTCTTTAGGTGCTTTACACCTCATCAATTCTAGTCAACAATTATCCCAACCAATCGTTGACTTCTTTATACAGAGATTGTCACATGCCTCAACTATCAATGTCAGCAACTTGATGTATGTATCTCCTTCATTTTGCTTTACGCAATCTGCTTCCCTTAGGAGGGTTACTCCTTTTCTTTCTGTATGTGTTTCCATTTTGACGTGGAAGGTAGTGTAGTATTAACCGGTGGTGGCTCTATATTGTGAATGACTACCTTCCGCGTTCTTTTGCAGCTTTGACGTTTTCCTTGATCTTTCTCAATGGAAGAGTGTTGTATGATGAAACCGTGAAGTTTGACCGCGAACACTCCAACTGAGAGAAATGTACATGAACTTGCTGCATATGTAAAATTCCAACGGTTATAATCCTCTAAACTGGCCTTCGAAGGCGATCAGATATACAAGGTTAAACCATTATGAAACCTGTGGACTTGTGTCTATGCTTGTCAATCTATCCAAACTGACCCCTAGGTGTGCCCGACGCAGATCGATGCCAATCATTTTCAGAAAATCATGGGGTAAGACCATTTTGGTCTTGTATTCATCTTGGGAGAACTACATTCTAAAAACCTTGAAGATTGACTGTGCACACGATGTTGTTCGGACGACTTTTGTTGGAACTGCTAAAAATAGCCCTGCTAGCGCAACTTTTAACAAAAAATTATGAGACGTGGGTTTACTTGAGAATGATTTTCTAAACAAACTTAGATCGTCAGAAATTTTAAAAAACGAGTTTTTCTATGACATGCAAGAGCCCTTTGGTGGAAGAGGCAATGAGGCACCAAAAAATGATTTTTCTCAGAAAAATCCAACACATGGGTTTTGTGCGTGTTTCAGATCTGAACAAACCCAATTTGTCTGTTTTTCAAAATTAGGACTTTTTCCGGAAACCCTAAAAAATAGGGGCAGTAGGGCTACTTTTTCTGGAAAAATCCAACATGTGGGTTTTGTTGAAAAAGATGTGTTGAATCTATTGATCATACCCAGTTGGCCAGATCTGTGATTATTTGTTGTTTTTTCGGACATGCAAGAAGATCTAAGACAAGGAAAGAGGAAAAAGACAAGAAGAAGATTGGAAGTTATCAGCTATCAATCTGGAAGAATTTATGCCTTTCGATGCAACCTTTGATAAATAGTCCCTTTGTGCAACAAATCTTCAAAAATATGAAGAACGATGAAAACCCCTCTATCAAATCTTCAAAAATGTTGGAGAAGAAAGATATTCGTTCTTGAGCTCCTCAACCTACAAAGAAATAATGAAGAATGGATGCCTAGATGCTTTGATATGTCAATTTGGAGTTGCAAGCATCAATTGGGCATCCAACTCATGATTGAGCCTGATTTGGAGTTCCTTAAGCTGATTTCCACTGATTGTGGAGTGTTTGGTCTCTTTTAGCATCCAAATTTCGTTAACTCAAGTCAACATATTGCTTTTGACTTTTTAAGCGTCCATCCTTGGGTTTTGATCATTTTCATCATTTTTTTATGGCTGAATTGCCTCCGTTTGATCTTCGATCCTGGTTGCTCAGTTGATCTTTGGCAGCTGCTAACAGATCTATTGTCGAGATGGGATCATACTGAAGAGATATGTCTGGGGGTCGTCAAGTCAAAAACCTATGTTTGAGCCTCCAGAATAAAAGGCGCCTCTCTCCAAGAGGGGCGCTTTTGGCTGTGCCTTAGTCAATTTTCATTGATTGTTCTTCGTTTTGGCCTTTCTAGACCTTTCGTGCTTTGATCTGACATTCTCGTTGATTGATGAGTCGGATAACTCTGCTTGATGATGCATCGGGTAACCAGCTCAGTCCTGGAAAGGATGGTTGACTTCTCAGCTTCTAACAGTAAGTTTATGCCCTTCAAGTTCAAGGGCACCCCTGGCCAGCAAGGGCGCCTTTGACCTTTTGACTGGTAATTCCATGCTTGAAAACTGCCTACTTTGATCTTCGTCTTCAAATTACTCAGTTGTCAGATTCCTTCACTAGCAATCTCGTTGCCGAGATTGATCAATGCTGAGAAGGTCATCCTGGAGGGCAGGAAGCAATCAGGTTGCATCTGCATGTTCTAAAGAAAGGGCGCCTTTCTTCAAGAGGGGCGCTTTTCCTTTGTACTTAGTCAATTTTTTGGCTTGTTCTCTTAGTCTTCCATTTTGACTTTTTCTGCTTGATCTCAACATGTGATCGTTTGGCGTGTCTTGTGAACGTGTTGTCAAATTGATCACCTAGTTGGGAGAGAGTTGAACAGATGTTATGTATCAAGCAGTTGTTGATAGATTCATCAGATGCCTTGAACTGAGGGGCGCCCCTGGCCAACAAGGGCGCTTTTGCCATGAAGCTCTCTAATTTGATATGTTCATTGCTTGCAGACTCTCCATACTTTGTTGACGTTTTTCCAATGATCCCTCAATCAAATGATCTCGCTGATAGTTTCATTGTATAGCCAGCACGAACGTGAAGAAGACAACTGGTCTGAAGATTTCAGGTGACTGCATTTGCCCTTTGAGATCAAAGGGCGCCTTTCTTCAAGAGGGGTGCCTTTTGGTATTTGACAGCTGTTTTTGCTTTGGTAGAAAAACATGCACCTTCCAGAGAGCCAAATTTTGGCCTTTTTCATTTTGAGAATCTCTTTTGTCGAATAGCATCTTTTTCAACCCTTTCCGCCATGGCTTCTTCGTTGGAGCTTTTGAAGTTTATCTTTCAGCACCTAGCACTGGCCAATCTGCTATTAATGGCTGTAGGGCTCCTAACTTTGTTCCTAAAAAATAGAAATAGACCCACCAGAGTAAAACATGTCTTTTGATGATTCTGACTTGATCAGTGTGATCTTGAGGTCGGTTAACCCTATCAAAATCATTTTCAATCATTTATGGGAAGGTCCTATTTTTTAGGGTTTCCCTAAAAATAGGGGCACGAAACCCTAATTTTCAGTTTTTCATAATTTTAACCATAGGTTCCTTGACAGAAACCCACAAAAACCTTATGTTTGGTTTGACCTAAAACAGACTTCTGACAGCATTTTTACATGATTTAGCTCAATTTAAACAGAATGCCAAAAAATTATTTTGGGTACAACATATGCACTCCAACCTTCATCTCTTGTCACATAAGAAACCTTAATACAATGAGGGTGTGACAAAGAATTGGGATGTAACCCCTTAGTGTGCTATTTAGATGCTACAGTTGCACAGCTTGCTAAAGTCTCTATAGATGAGGCAACGGGTGCACTTGACTCACTTTAGCGGGGGTGACAATCCAATTGATTGTAGTTCAAATGAAATTGAACCAATTGTTGACCTTGATGCTTTTGATGAAGACTAATAAATATTGATTGTAATTTGAATAAGATCATAACATAAATAAGATCAAATCATTTTTAACCATTAGTGTGTGTGCTGAAGGTCAGTTTTCTATTCCTAGTCTTAAAACTGACACGTGCATGCTTAAATATTTATTTTAACAGCACTGTTGTTGTTGCTCTTAAATTTTTTAATTCTATGAATGGAAAACAGAAGAGAGAGCTCAATAACAAGAAGATAGTTCCAGAAAATCTAAGGGATGCTGGGAGACAAAGGCTGGGAATAGCAGTACAGCAAGCTCTCAAACGGCTAGGAAATGAAAGGTGAGTTGTGCAATAAATCATAGATAGCATATATATTGACTTTGTTTATAAAAAAAACCATCTCGTCCTTGTAATTAGTTTTCTTTGTTGAAGTATTTTTTTTTCTTTATTAGATTTCAAAAGAATGTTTTTTGAGTCGCAGTTTAATTTTATTTTGGGGCCCAAACCAGTAGCTTCTTGATGCTGATCATATGTATTCTTTGATTTTACTTTTGAGCCAGTCTTGATTACCAAAATGTCAGCATGATATTCGAGGATCAATGCTACAGTAAGTATGGAAAATTGGGAAGGTCATTTTACAACTCTCAAGTAGCAAGCACGGTTCGGTGGCTCACAACCTCAAGCATGGAGGACATTCAGAATCGAATAGAACCTGATGCTGTAAATGATAATAAATCCAGATCGTCTTTACCTTCGAATGAAAGTGATTCTTTAAAGCAAACAGATTGTTGTTCAATTCAGCTCGAGACATGCAATATGGAGAAAAAGAATGAGCTGAAGCAAGCGAGTGACAAACAAGAGTTTATTGGTCAGAAGAGAACATGTCCAGAAAATGATGCTTCCTGTTCAATCCAAAGTGCAGAAGCAAGAAAAGAGCTTCCTCTAATACCATCTTTCGCCAACTATGCAAGCAAGCGAGGTAAACGTGATGATTTCAAAATATACAATGCAGACAAAAGGCTGGATAAGTAGAGGACACAGTTTCCCCAAGCAGAAGGAACTCATTTTCTGTTGCCTTGGAGAAAAGGAAATTGGCTGCTATATCATTTTGTGAAAAATGACAAGATACATATGGTGAGAGATTTTTGTAAAGGAGTTTGTGAACCAATATGGCATTTTCAGTTTAAGGTTTGTCTCTCACAAAGCACCCCATCCTCCACTAATGCATTTATACATACCTTTGTTCATATTAGTCTTCCTTTTAATTTCATCACTTCTTTCTCCGTCCTGGCAGAAAGTACAAACTATTTATAAAATATTATATAAACATTAGCGGGTAAGCTTTTGACTTAATATACTAGAGAGTTCAGCTCCTTAGGTAATAGCAGTATAAAATGGTTAAGGTATTAGATAGTTTTTTTTAATAGTTTCACTTCTGTTTTGAAGAAGAAATCAGCCTTTGATTTTATTTTTTTAATAATTTAAAAAAAAATTAGTTAAAAATTAAATAATTATTTATTTATCAAAATAATTCAAAAAAGCTGTTTCACAATTCATAAATATATATAATTTTTTACTCATATATAGGTTGGTCAAAATGACACCTACTTTTTAAGAAAAATAGTACCAAATTAATTTGATTTTTTTTAAAATGTAGTATCCCATACACTACATTAAATCTCCTATGAGTTTCATTGCTACTTCATTTACAAATTATGTAGATAATTCATTCAATTTCTTATATTAAGTCACTTAGGTCTATTCTTAACATTTTGATTGCCACTTGGGGATATAATTTAGCCCAGCATGTTCTTGCATTTACCTAACTACTAAACATAAGGCATGAGGATTAATATAGAACATGCAAGACAATCCAATTTGTTAATATAATGCAAGAAAACTCTAATCTGGTGGTCACAAATTATTTGGAGGTGGAGAGGAAGTTGGAGAAAGCATAGGTTGAATTGAAGAAAGTGACTTAGAGCTTTCATAATGCCAACATCAAGGCCAATGCCTTACAAAATTAGATAAGTAGTATGCAAAAGGACATAGCTAATGAATTCCCTAAGTAGATGATAAACGAGGAGAGGGTGAAGGAAATGGTGTTTAGGGCCACCAAGGTTGAATCCAAAATTGAAGATCTAAAGATGGATAAAGTAACTCTATAGGCTTAGCTTGATGTCAAAAAATAAAAGGGTTCAAACCTAGATCTCACAACCATTTCCTTAAGACAAGAGGAAGATTATCCTAAAATGTTGATGACCTTCTTAGATACAAGAAAAGAAGAAAATGGAGAAGGAAGTCACTAATTGGAAATTCAAGACAAAGCAACTCAAACATCAAATTAGCAAGCTATAGGATAGCTAGTTGAAATACAAGATATAATAGGAGAAAACCAATTAAAGGTCCTCATAATAAAGAAAAGAAAGGAGGATTCTCAACAAGAGGTTGGCATCCTAAAGTTAAAGATTGATGATCTTAGTGATCAATTGATTGAGATACAAAAGAAAGAAGAAAGAATGGGAATTGCAAGCTCAAGTGGAAGGCATTAAGGTCAATGAAGACAACATGGAAAATGACTTAGCAATAGTAAGATAAAAATTGATAGCTCAAATTAATGTGCTCACAAATTAATTAAAAAATTATAGAATTGTAGGAGGAAATGGATGCCAATGTAGAAGCTAGACCAATAGGCATATAGATATTATCTCTCAATTTGACAAAGGAGCTATGCAAATTTTATTGTGATAACATGGCTCAATGTACAAATGGATTTAGACTTGCATTTAAGTTTTTGGATGTTGTTCATGTCCAAGCCTAAAAGATCCAATCCAAAGTTGATGGAATTACATCCACAATATCCCTAGTGATTGTAGACTTGGGAGGCATCAAGTGTAAGCTCTCCACCTTGATAATTGATGAACTCACCAATGCAATCACTGACAAGGGGAAGGCAACTACAAGGGTCTTTAACACCCAATCCAAGGAGATATCCAAACAATAATGCAAAGCCTATCTAACACCATTACAAGTGTGGTGTCACATCGCTAGTTAATATAGTAAGGACTACCATTCCCTTTTCATGAGATTATAAGTTACCTAGGAATGACTTTATGGGATTGATTGAAGCAAAGAATATGGATCAAACCACATTCTAGAATTGTCCTATAGCCTTAATCATTGAGGTAACATACATAGTGATTAAGCCACATGTGAAGTTGAAGGTTCAAGTTTGAGATGATTCAACAAATATATAAGCTTTCTTATTAGGAACTCTTTGAATTAGTGTAACTACCCAAGCTTTCATCTAAGACATTAACGGACAAAAAACATTTATTTTTTTGTGATGCAAATTTGACCACCATGTTGCATTGTACACCTAATGTATTGAGATGTGAGAAAACACAAGGGCACTCAAAAAATAATTCTAATACACCATGCATGGTAACATAATTGGAAGATTGAACCTTGGTATGTGACTATGTCACCACATAAATCATATAAGAGAGTTGAGTTACCTCTAGTGACAAATTAAGCACTATTTCATGATCGTATTCTCTCACAAACACATGGATTGGAAGGAGAGAAACACATTGCTTCATTACACAACCCAAGAAAACACCACCAACATCCAAAAGGACATGTGAATGAAATCCAAACACTAAGATTGCCTCCTTAAAGGGTGGGTCAATTAGGAAATCCTAGATCTTAACCATCCAAACAACTAACAATACACTTCCACACAAGGCACACATTCAAAGTCAAAAAGTGCAATAACACCCAAAGTACTCAAGGTACCATACAAACTCAAGTACTAGGCAAGCAAGGTAAACCTCAAGGAACAATTCATCTTTAAGATTTATTTTTTTAAAGTACAAGTATCTATTGTCCAACATTCACCCAATATGCAAGTTATGTCATCCATTTTACTACTCTAGGATTCCCATAACAAGTTAGGTCAACTAGTGGGGTCAACCTTGTAAGTTGGGCAACCCAAAGAAGTGGACACCCCCTTAAGGGTTTTGAAAGCTTTGAATTAGTCTTCTAACTTGACCAAAGGCTCCTTTACACACCTACAACCTTGTGAAACCCTAAGAAATATTTTTTAACCTCACAAGGACAAATTTGAGTGCACATAAATGGAGGCAAGTGCAGGGCTAAGTCAAAACAAGCCTATAGAAAAAACTAGATATGGAATAATACATAATTCACCCATTTTAAGGGTTGATTAAAAATATTATGAAAAATGTTTCTATGACACCAAAGGTTCATTTAGCCACCTAAACATTCATGATTTCCTCAAATTCAATTGTAACCAAAAACATATAATATACATAAGCATTAACATCAAATATATAGCAAGCATATAAGAGCAATGCAACTCCAAAACCAAATGCCAATTACAAAACACTATAAAATTGAGTTCATCTACCTATATCATAAAAATGATAAACGAAACATAGATTCATATCATCTTTCTCAAGAATATTATGCATATAAATCATATTATCAAGATTTCTCCAAACATGCAAACCCCCTTAAAAGATGATAAACAAAAACACTTCAAATAATGACATACATAAATTGCAATGCAATGAATCTCATTCCCAAGCATGGATGACTGGAAGTTAAAGAGTAGACTCCTTTAATATACAATTAGTCACTCTAATCTAGGATTGTAAAACCTCACTTTCACATGCATTTGATCAAAATATAACACACCATAAGAATTGCAACTAAAAATCCGGATCCTAATAATAAAAGGATGGCACCAACTAATATCAAATTACAAGATTAAATATAATGCTAAACATGATTACAACATTTGCATAACTTAAGACTTAAATTCAAATTGAGAACTCTTCAAGCTCCCAAGAGATCTTCAAGGAGGGGACCAATGGAGGATATTACCCACCTTCCAACCACATTACTACCATCAAGTACCGTAGATATCTATGCCACTCTAGGCAACCCTCAAGCTACAAAGAGAGAAGATCATTGATACATTTCAAGCATTATTAATCTCACACACAAACTAGGGCCTTAAACAAGACACCAAGATAACCAACACAAGGGTGGAACATGGCCCTAATGCACCAATCAATGCTTAGATAATGGGGATAAACACTTAAATAATTCAATAAACAACCACAATTGAACACAACACATCAAGGATTCAATGCGTAAATTATAATTTGGGTACTCATGACCCAATCAGATAAGGATAAAGAAGTAGGCTAAATATAAGGAGTATCAACACTTTTAATTCTATTAAGATTGTTCTTTACTATTCATCAACACTTCTCATTTAATTTCAATGTGGTTGAGGAAGAAGGAAGGCTACTCGAAAACCATAATTTAATTCATTTGTTAGCACATGCTAAACACATAGTTTTACACAAAAGGTCGTGGCATAGAAAATGGGGCCAAAAGTATGACACGTGCCTTCAAAAGGTAGGAAATGAAATTTCCATAATGACATATTAGTCCCACAAAATGAAAAGTTTTCACATGTCCTAAATCTAAAATTCACATCTTACAATTTCATGAATCAAGAAAAATTTGCATTCACCATTATTATTTTATTTTTTTATTCTAAATTTGAAAAATCAAAATTTTCAAAATCTAAGAACACCCATATGAGTATACAAATCACAAATAACAATCTCTTATCATAAGTTTTGGAGAAATTTCAATAAATTAATTAGACAAAAATTGAATTTTTCAAAAATAAATAACATCAAATTAAAGTAAATGCAAAATATATGATTTAAGACCTTACATCAATTTCAACCTAAGAAATTAGATACCATATGCAACCACCTAATATGGGCATGTCCAAAAGGAAGAACCAATAAGGAAATGCATAAACCAAATAGTGGAATACCTTAACTAAATCCGATGTAATTTCTCAACAAATTGGAGATCATCCTTGCTTGCACACACATACAAAATAAATATCTTCCAAGGTCCTATCTTCCAATACATTACCAATTCTTAAAGAACCATAATCCAATCCTTGAAAATAAGTATGCACTCACACCACAAGAAGGAGAGTGCAAAAAATAGGGTGAAAGAATAACTGAATGCTTAAACCCTTCTCTTTTCCTATCTCCTAATATATTACCAATTCTCAAAGAACCATAATCCAATCCTTGAAAATAAGTGTGCACTCACACCAGAAGGAGAGTGGAGAAAACAAAGTGAAAGAATAACTCGAGTCTTAAACCTTCCTCTTTTCCTCTAAGATTACCAAGATTGCAACATTAGAAAATGAAGCATTCTGAAGATAATTATTTAGCTTGGTAGCTTGCAATCCTCTAAGGGTGCACACCAAAGGTAGAATTGAATGTAGAGATCGAGGCCCTATTAGTTTTGATGATCAATCTATGGTAATGCATGCAATGCTCTCTCGATTTCTATGGATTCAATATGTTCTACCATTCCTCTATAATTCTAGACATCTAGCCATTCCTCTAGTGTTTTTTGATAGTTTCAAGAGGTGACAGGCATATAATTTACATATTATATAGATAAATATTAAAGTCCCCCAAGATTTGTAATGGGGAAATTTGACACAACAAAAATAATTTAATTCCACCACTTCTCACTTGGTTCTCTCTCTTGTCTATAAATAAGGGGTTTTTTTTCTCATGGATCAAGAACAAATTTTTCCTACTTATGATTATCATAAAGCCTTGTTTATAAATTTTTATAATAATTATTTTTTATTTGTTAAGTGTAGAATCCTAACCTTATTCATGTGTCTAAGGATTTCAACCTTTTGTTGTAAGTAGGTTTGTATCATTTCAAGAATATTAATATAAGTTATGTTTATTTCATCCATATCATGCTTCTATATAATACAAATGAGTGTTTATTTTATATCACTATATTGGTGTTTCAATTCGCACCTCTGGAATGTAGATAAGAAACGGACAACTATGCACAATTGAACTGCTCTTCAAATTAGGAGGGGAACCTCCCTCTTCGTTGATTGATGCTTAAAAAGAAAAACTAAACTACTACCAATCTTTTTATTCTCAGCTAAAAGCACAAGGTTATAAAACTCTTTGCGTTGTAGCTAAGGTTTTCTCTTTTCCAAAACTTCAACTACAACTAGGCCTAAACTAAAGATGGTTCTAACAACTCAAGTAAACTCAAAGCTTGAGAGTTAGAAGTAAACGAGGAATGATTGATTAACACAGAAGCTTAAATAAACTCACTTCCAAATCACACCTAAAGACTCATTGCACTTATAAGATGTATGCTGAAATAAAGATTATGCAAGCAAAAAAACACATAAGACAAAATGTTGAAAGAGATTGAGACAATAGATCATAGCAAAGTAAGCATGAGATTTCCTTCCTCAAATTTCCAATAGCAATTACACTTTTTGAGATAGCAAATTTGTAGCAAAAACATGCTTACAATTTAGCGATCAAACCAAATTACACTTGACATATATTGTACATTAACTGAACAATAATTTGCAGCAAAGTTAGGCTTCCACACTTGCTCTTACACAAAGTGAACAAACACTAAATAACAAAGTTGTGGCAAAAGTAAGCTTAGCAATTTGTTATCACAATAGCAATTAAGAAAATAATGGGCAAGGATTCACTTATTTATACATGTTATACCCAAAATGAAATTTTTGGCATTCTGCTTAAATTGAGCTAAATAATGAAAAATGCCATCGAAAGTATGTTTTAGGTCAAACCAAACATGAAGTCTTTGTGGGTTTATGTCAAAGAACCTACGGTTAAAATTCTAAAAAAATAAAAATTAGGGTTTTACGCCCCTATTTTTAAGGAAACCCTTAAAAATAGGACCTTCCCAGAAATGATTGAAAATAATTCTGATAGGGTTAATTGCCTTCACGATCACACTAATCGAGTCAGAATTATCAAAAGACATGTTTTACTCTGGTGGGTCTATTTCTATTTTTCAAGAAAAATGTTAGGAGCTCCACAGCCATTAATGGCAGATTGGCCAGTACCAGGTGCTAAAAGCTAAACCTCAAAAGCTTCAATGAAGAAGCTATGGCGGAAAAGGATGAAAAGATGTTGTTTCAATGAAGGAGATTCTCAAAACAGAAAACGCCAAAATTTGGTTGTCTACCAAGGCGAAACACAGCCTAAAGGTGAGAAAGGCGCCCCTCTTGAAGAAAGGCGCCCTTAGATCTCAGAGGGAAAATGTAATCTTTTGGCATCTTCAACTCAGTCATCCTCTTCACTTTCATGCTGGCTCGACAATGAAACAATCAGCAAAATCATCTAATTCAGAGATCATTGACCAATCGTCAGCAAAGTATGGAGGATCCATCAACAACAAAGATGCCAAATCAAAGAGCTTCAAGGTAAAAGCACCCCTGCTGGCCAGGGGCGCCCCTCAGTTGCAGGCACTAGATGAATCCATAAGCAGCAGCTCTATACATGATATCTTTCCAGCTTCCTCCCAGCTACGTGATCAATCTGATAGCAGGTCCACAAGACACGCCAAACAATCACGAGTTGAGATCAAGCAGAAAAAGCCAAAATTGAAGAACTAGAAAGAGAAGCCAGAACATGGCTAAGGCATGGCTAAAAGCGCCCCTCTTGAAGAAAGGTTCCCTTTCTTGAAGGCATCCAGATTCAACCAAAATATTCACAACCTCCCAAGATGACCTCCTCAGCTATGACCTATCTCGTCAGCGAGACTATTGACAATAACTTCTGACAAATCAAACATCTAATGAAGGAGGTCAAAGTTAGGCAGTTCGAAGCATGAAGAAATTCAATCAAAAGCTAAAAGCACCCCTGCTGGCCAGGGGCACCCGTTAGTTTGAAGAACCTAAACCTGCCAGCTTCAACTAAGAAGTCAGTCATCCTAAGCAAGACCAAGCTGGCTACCCGATGCATCGTCAAGTAGAGTCATCTGATTCATCTAACATTGAAAATGCCAGATCAAAGAAAAGAGGGTCTGAAAAGATCAAAACGAAGAACAGTCAATGAAAATTGACTAAGGCATTATCAAAGGCGCCCCTCTCAAGGAAAGGCACCCTTCTTTCTAAAGGCCTAAACTCAGTTTTTTGAGTTAATCCCTCTCAAGCATATCTCATCGTGTTGATCCCACCTCAACAATAGAACTACCAGCCACTGCCAAAGATCAACTAAGTAACCTGAATCAAAGATCAAACGGGAGCACTTCAGCTTGCAAAATGAACAAAATGATCAACTTCAAGGATGGACACCTAAAAGAAGTCAAATAAAAAGTGTTGACTTGAGTTAGCAAATTTGGAGCCAAAAAGAGACCAAACACTCCACAATCAGTGGAAATCATCTTTTGGAACTCCAAATCAGACCTGAATGATGAGTTATCTTCCATACTTTGTGGATCTTAACCCTAATCACCATATATTCATGCTAGGCATCCCATTCTTCATTATTCTTTTTGCAGGTTGAAGAATAAAATATCAAATAGCTCCCAAGAACACGTTTTCAAGATCTGGCAGAGGTTTTGGACGGATCTTCAATATTTTTGAAGATCATTGGCAGTAAAAGTATTCTTCCCCAGATATTGCTTCCAGAGACAGATTATTGTAAAGTGGCAGTTTATAACTTCCAATCCATCTTTTGTCTACTTCCTCTATTTCTATCTATATTTCTTTGCATGTCATAGGAAACGACAGATAATCTCAGATCTGGCCAACTAGGTATGATCAACACAGCTTTTTCAACAAAACCCACATGTTAGATTTTTCCAGAAAAAATAGCCCTGCTGCCCCTATTTTTTAGGGTTTTCGAAAAAAGTCATAATATTGAAAAACAGACCAACTGGGTTTGTTTAGCTTTGAAGCACGAACAAAACCCATGTGTTAGATTTCCCTGAGAAAAAACACTTTCTGGTGCCCCTATTGCAACTACCACCAAAGGGCTCTTGCATGTCAAAGAAAAACTTGTTTTTTCAAATTTCTGACGATCTGGGTCTATTTAGAAAATCATTCCCAACAAAACCCATGTCTCAGAATTTTTCGCAAAAACTACCCCCGGCAAGGCTATTTTTAGCAGTTCCAAAAAAGTTGTCAGAACAGGGTCAAGTGCCTTGTCAATATTCAAGGTTTTCATAATGCAATACTCTTAGGTAAAATACAAGACCAAAACGGTCTTATACCATGATTACCTAAAAACGACCGACACAGACTTATGGCAGAAAAATCCAGAGGTCAGTTCTGAAGACTTGGAGGGCATGAACCAAATTACGTTGCAAAACATTGAAGAATCTGGTTTATTCCAATCTGCGCCTATTTCGATCACCTTACAGAGCATTGAGCTTGTAACTGCTTGCACAAAGCATTACAACCCGACTATAAGAGAGATCCTGTCATTAGACGGAAGGGTGATTTGCAGGTTGAAGCCGGTAGACATAGAGACTTGTTTTGCAATTCCACCATGCCCTACCAAGAAGGTCATATCAGTGACAGAATGCAAAAACGTGTTCGAGGCTTCGAAGGATGAGTGTTCGCTTATAATGGCTGAAAATTGGTTGAAAACAAAGAGAACCAGCTTGCCTAGATTGGTTGGTAGAGGAGAATTCAAAGATGAATACGGAGTGTTAATCACCCTACTCAGCAGAGTCACTGGGCAAGAGGAGGGGAAATCGTTCCAGCCGTGGATGTTCTACATTATTGGCAAAATAATCAGTAGGAAGGAACATTACGACTGGGCCTCTCTGATCAGTGACACACTCCACCAACAATTCACCGGGTTTCTAGAAGAGCACCATTTCCATATGTGTTCCTACCTGGTCTACCTGATAGCCTTCCAAGGCAATTTCAGAACACTAAACACTGTGGGGACCCTAGGTATGAAAAAGGTACAAGAATATTTTCCTCACCTAGAGTTCACTCTAGCAGAAAGACACTTCAAAAAGATAAATGACCTCTTTACTATGCACACCGTGCACGAGCTAGACAATGAGATGCACGTGCGTATTTCACAAGCAGCTAAGGCAGCAATGGTGGACTGGGCGGATTGGTTCATCCAATTCCCCACTTTCACCTACATACGCGTGTATGGCTACAATGGCCACCCCGCCATGATGCCACACTACCCCTCAGATAGGGTAGTGTTCATGGAATTCCTGAGGTAGTTGGCCAAGGTTCACTCTTACCTTCGCATAAAGAAAAAGACTGCTGCAAACTTTCCTTTCCAAATGGGATTCTACAGATGCAAGACTGTAGTCGGTGCAAGGTTGATAAGCCAGGAAATAGTGAAATTTAATCTCAAGTACCTCATTGACAGGAGGCCATCCTATGACCCCAGAGGCATCTTCGCAGCTCACCTTGAGCAAAGATCATCACATGAACCTTTCATGGAATATTTTTGGGTCAACTGTGAGGATGAGTACGAGGTGAGAAGAAGGAACCACATCAGATTCAAGCTCTCGCAGATTGCAGAATTCATGTCAGAGGACATTGAGGGCTTATCTGAGGATGAAGAAGAAGTCATTCTTTCTTCCTTCTTCATGGGTCTAGTGGATGCACAACCACTTGACAAAGCAGACTGGTATGCAAAAGAGAGTACGTCTATTGAGGAAAGAATGGGTAGAGTAGTTCGACACAGTCAGCTCTACCTTGATAGTAAATAGACAAGGAAGGTAGTACTTCCCCTATCAGAGCCGTCAGCGGTTTAGTTTACACTACCTTCCACGTCTAGGAGGAAACCCAGACAGAAGAAGATGAGCATTCTTCCAGAAGGAATGCGGATGTCAGGGAGCACATGGGGAAGAAGAGGGATTGCCAGCACAAGTCGGCAAGAGGTACAGGTGGAGACATCCACCAATTTACTTGAAACAGTTGAGAACGTTGCAGCTACACCAGAGCCAATGATTGAAATAATTGCTGCAGAGATGGAATCCATTGTCGAAGAAGTTGCAGCAAAAGCGGTGACTGTGATAGAAACAAAGCCACCAGCTTCACCACCATCACAGAGGTCGCAAAGTCCTATTGATTTGGACTCGCAACCATGAGGCATTGCCACAACACAGTCTCGTTCTTCCAACATTCAGGGGGCCTATGTTCCTCCTCCCAGCAATGCTAGCCGAGATTCTATCTGGTTGGAAAGCTCACTTGGGAGGAAAAGAGAGAGACCTTCTTATTAGCTTGACTTCTCTGAATTCCACCATGTCCCACGAGACATGTCGGCAAAGAAGTTGAAGAAGCAGACACATGTAGAAAAGAATGCAAAGAACGAGGTTATCATAGAGACTGTCGCCCCGCTTGAAGACAAAGATATACATAATGTGAGGGTTGAGGATTTCACGCTTTCAAAGGTGAACCTTGGAAAGACCACTCGACAGGTGGAGGCAGACCTTCTTGGAATCGCCTCAGCAAGTGTCAAAGAAAGGATGACAAAGGATGGATAAGACAAAGCGGCCTTGAAGGCTGAAATCCGTCAGCTAAAATTGTACATTTCTAGTTTGATACATGACACTCCAAACTCCTCGGCCTTGCCTCAAGGACTATTAGATCTCCCAGCTGAAAGAAACCATCATCAGTTGATTACATACGGCAAAAACTTCAGATGTCAAGTGGATGAGTTTGTCGTCAAAGGACGGTGTGTGTTGGCAGAAGCATATCAGTTGAGAGACAGGGCACATGGACTTAGATCAGAAATCCAGCAGTCAGATGTAAAGCCAACTCAAGAGAGGCCGAGAGAGGAGGTGACATTTTTTGATCTACAACAGGCATATGAATCAGTTACAATGATTGAGAACAAACACTATCTCTTTGAGTGCAAAGAACAGGTGGCATACAAGGTGAGAGCCTACGATGCCAATTCAGTGGAGCTGATTGACTATAGACGATTTGTCGCCAATATTATCAACTTCGCAAGAACATTGGTAATATCCTTCCTTGAGGTAGAATATCAGCGAGAAGGAGGAGAATATGTTGAGCTTAAAACGGTACAAACACGGTTCCAAGATGTCATCCGGTCTTCATTCCTTGAAGATCCCAATGGTTGCAAATTAGACAAAATTGCAGCCATATCTATCCAGTTAGATGAATTAGCTGCCCAATGCATAATCTATCAGCAGCAGCTCACGACGGGTGAAGAAATGCTTAAACGCCATGTAGTCACCTTGAAAAGCATTAATTGCCCGGGCGCCGAAGAGGTCAATGAATTGATAGAGACTTTGTTGACCACTGGTGAAGAGGTGTAAAGCACCAAGGAAGGATGTCCTACCCTCCAAATAGCATTAATGATGACTAACGTCAACTTGATGCCCCTTTCCAAGTTGACTCCAGATCTCCACAGATCATGCATGTCAAATCCCACTGATCTAGGATGTCTATTTGACTCCCATGATTTGTGGATCTCAGATCTCCTCAAAAGGTGGATGTCTATTTGGAGACATATTTGTAACATAAGTTCATTTTTAGTTAGATGTCAGTCAATTGATGTACAATTCCAGTTTGACTTATGTTTAGTTTCAGTTAACTAAAATAGATTTCCAGTTAACTGTTTGCTCACCTACTTTTAGACATAGAAATAAATCTTGCTGATTGGCAAGAACTGTTTGTTAACTCAAGGAGATTTTAGGGTTGCCTACTCCTTTGAGTTTCTATAAATAAGATCCTTAGGTTCTTTATTTGTTTAACCTTTATTTGCTAAGAAAAATCATTGCACTGTTGTTGCCAGAGTTAGCTTGTTTATATCTGTTCACTCTTGGATGAGAGTTCGTTGGTTGATCACAATTGTGCATGATTTCGTGCCTTTGTTGTCCCGACTTTTGTAATTCTTTGGAGAAACTTGAAGAAATAAATCAGATGGTGCATGCTTGCTTGATCTAAATATTTGAGTCTATTCATAGTCTTGGTTTCAAATAGTGTATTGTTTGAATCTCCTCCTTGGACAGGTGTCGTCACCTCCTTGGATATTTTGTTATCAGTCATTATCGTATGATGTTGTTTAATGATTTTCCTTGCAGCCTAGACTTTGGACAAGTGTTGTCACCTCCTCGGGAATCCTGTTAGATAAGCCATCGTTCCTTGTTGTTTCCAGTGAGTTGTTTCCTAGCCTATACCTCGGATAGGGGTTCCTCCTCCTTGGCAAGTCTCGGATCCAGTTTACCGTAACGAGTGTTTACTTGTATCGAGCCCTATCTTGGTATATATCTGAAGGTTCAAAGCCTCGGCCATATTCCATTGAGACGGAGGATTCAAGTATCCAACCAATCCATTTCGCTCCTACGCCCTCATGCTCTGTTTATCTTGGGGAGGTAGGATAGTTTAGAAGCTTAGTTAGTCATAGTTAAGATCTGCGGAAACCAGAGAAAAGGCTTAGCTACTGTGCATTGGTTTATGCACCCTTGTGTCCTACCGCTGAGTAAAAAAGATAGGAACCTTAGTACACCCCTTTTTTACAGTAGAAAATCAGCAAAGAGAGATCTTCCTCTCTATAATCTGAAGAGCATGTACTAACACACTTGCAACAGTTGTCTGTTTCCAATAAGCACTCCGGAGGTGCTAATTGAAACGCCAACAGTTTTATGGCATCCACCGTGGGGCAACGAGGCATAAAACTTCAAGAAAAGCTTAACGCTTTTATGACACGAAATGGGCATCTAGCATCCTTGGGCACCAGTTGAACAACCTGATCTTGCTCTAGCAACTCTCCAACCAGATCTTACATTCATTGAAGGAGAGCAGACGGACATCATTAGTAGCTTGCGTACTTTCATCTTTGAAAAGAATACATCACCAGCTCAGTGGAGAGCCGCAGCTATTACTCTGGATGAGGAAGAAAGAAAGGGTGATCTTGCAGCTGAGAGACCAGTGTTACCACCACCTGCGTGGCAGTAAGCATCCTCGCTCACCAAGTATACGTATGGAGGAGAAATAATCCCCATTTTCTAGAAGACATCAGAGAAGCATCTGATATTGAGCAAGTCTTTGAAGAGGTTCCTAAACACTTTCTAGAAGAACACCAACGATAACCTCCAGCTCAAGCAATGGCAGAAAACCGTCTCCATGATAACAATGGCAATGGTCGTAACAATGGTCGTAACAACGGCAATGACGGCAATGATGGCAATGGAAACGGTAATGGTAACGGCAACTACAACAACGGATATAACCTATTCGGCAATGGCCATAATGCAAGACCCGTGAGACGCCAAGCACCTTTTCCATGGGGTAACAACATTGGCCCCTTGGCCTTACAAGGCAATCATGACCTTCCAAAGGGATCACGAAAGCACTTCCCAAGATTTTTCAGCGATGGGGCTAAACACCCCAACGAGCATCTATTAGCGTTCACAGTGGCTTGTTCCATTCTGTTTGTGCCACATGAAGATATCACCATTCGACTCTTTGTCGAAACTCTTGAAGCGAATGCTTCCGATTGGTTCCATCACTGACCAGCTGGAGCAATCAGAAACTGGGAGGACATGAGTGACAAATTCTTGGCAAGGTTCAAACTTGCCGAAGATAGCCACCAGTTATTTGCCCGATTATCTCACTCTAAGATGGAGCCTACATAACCGATGAGAGAGTTCGTAGCAAGGTTTAATCGCCTAGCTACACGTCTTTCTCACACTCAACCCATCATATGAGATTATGATGAGCAGCTTCGTCAATGCCCTACCCTCAAAGATAGCCTTTTTCATCAAAGGAAGTCACGAAGAAGACTTACAAACTGCACAAGAAAAAGCTATCGAGATCGAGGATCACATGATGACCACGAGAAAGATGAAGGGGGATGCTATCAGACCGTTGGTCCAAGCATCAGCAGATCCATTGCTATAGAAGGTAGCAAATGAGGTGACTATTCTAAAAAGAGAGTCACCCAATCAAGGGCAGCAAGCACTGCCCACACCACCACAGTACCAGCCTCAACAGCAGTACCAGCCTCAGCAGCAGTACCTGCCAAAGAGGAATAATTTCCAACCTTTCAACAACAACAACAACTACAAGCCTCAAAATCAAGGACCTCCTCAAAGAGGAGCAGAGGCCGAGAAATCCAATATGTTCTATTGTTTCCATGATACAGATGAACATACCGGATCCACATGCTCTGAGAATCAAAGGCTAGACCAGATCATGGGATATGCCAGAAATCGAGCACCAAGCTCAAATTCAGTACCTTCAAATGCGAATGTTGTCTCACCACAAATGGACAACTTCAATGGCGACTTCGCAATGGGATACTTTCATAGCAAACCCGAAAATCAAGAAGAAGAAGATTACCATCAGTACTCTCTTGCTGTCAACCACGAGAACATGTCGACACCAGTGTTCACTCGCACTCAACATTTCAAAGCACAGAAAGAAGAAGACAGATGGAAGTCAAATGAAAAGGGAAAAGAAGCTTCCACTTCTGATCCCAAGTCTGCACAGGAGAACGTCACACCAAACCCTCAAGATCCGTCTTCGACGAACTTTGACATTGTGACATCTATGATGAAGACGAAGGTACAAATCTCATAGCTAGAGTATCTCCAGGATCATCCTGATCAAATGGATCTGATTCTCAAAGTAGTACAAAAGTAGGCTGTCATCCAGCCTACGTTGCTAGCATCTTCCGTACCAGCGGAAGAGAAGCCAAAACCCTTCTACATATCTTTGTATATGGGAGGTTATAAGCTCAGCAACTGCATCATTGACTCTAGAGCATCGGACAACGTCATGCCTTTGTAAATCATGAACTCATTGGGACTATCATGCACCGAAACTCATGACAAGTGTTACTCACTTGAATCAAAACCAATGCCATTAGTCGGCCAACTGAAAGACGCACAAGTAAGACTAGCATCCTGTCCAGAGAAGAAGATCATGATGACCATCCTCATAGCTGACATTCCAATTAGTTATGGGATGTTACTAAGCCGAAGCTTTTGCAAAGATCTCAGAGGCGAGATTCAAATGGATTGGTCGTATGCGACCATTCCACTAAAGAAAGGTAGTTTCAAGCTGGAACCAGAGGCTAAGTCAAAATTCATAATGGTGAAATCTCCGGACCCCCAAGCACAAGTGCTACATCAAAGTACGGGTCCTGGTACATATGCCATGCTGACCAAAGTGACTGAAGAAGAAAAGAGAGTTGCATTTGCCACAAATACATCAAATGAAAGATCAAAAATGTGGACAATGCAATTCTATGGAAGTTGCTCGATAGCAAGCTCAAGAGCGGGAGTTGTCATTACCTCTCCTGAAGGAATTTTATATCCATTTGCTTATTGCTTGGAGTTCGACAACATGAACAACACTGCAGAATATGAAGCGCTTAGACTAGGCCTCAAGAATGCAAGGGATATGGGTATAAAATACCTTCAAGCTGAAGGTGATGCAGAGATGATCGTACAACAGGTCAAAGATCACTATCAAGTCAGAAAAGGTCGCCTTTAGGCTTACCGAAAAAGGGTGTGGAATGTTATTGATTGGTTCGAAGCATTCAACATTAAGTACATTCCACACGAGAAAAATAGCAAAGCAGATGCCCTTGTGGTATCTGCTGCACTCTTCATGCCTCATTCTGATTTCCGTCAGAATTCCTTCGCTATTGAGCTCGTGTACAAGCCATCTGTCCCTGACAATTGTGAAAATTGGTAGGTCTTTGATGATGATGATGACATCAAGGAGTTCCTCTGCATGGGGGATAATTACAAAGAACTATTCTTTGAAGGAAGTACCTCTCCTTTCAAAGAATCCATACCAGAAGATTCTGAAGCAACAGAATCCGACATCATCCAGCTAAGAGGTAACAACATCCCCAAGGGCCTAATATCCTTGGAGGATATATTTGACAAGCATGATAGATGCGTGCAAGATCAAAGAGATTCAGCTAGCAAAACATCTGCTGAGTATAGTCAAATCAACATCGGCACCGAAGATAAGCCTCGGCTTGTCAACTTGGGAAAGGGTTGCACTGCAAAGGAAAGCAACAGCTTTATCTCCTTATTCAGACAATACAAAGATGTCTTTGCATGGAATTATCAAGATCTAAAAGTCTTCACACCAAAGGAATTGTCTCATACAATTCCACTCAAGTCAGATATCAAGCCTTTTAGGCAAAAGCAGAGGCACTACAACCCGCGTGTTTAAGATACAATCTACGCGGAGGTATAGAAGATGGTGGATGCCAAGATCATATTTCCAATCCATCATTCTACCTGGGTGTCCAATATTGTTCCTATACACAAAAAGAACGGAGAAATCCGGATTTGTGTCGACTTCAGGAACCTGAACCAATCGTCGTTAAAGGATAATTATCCTTTACGTATCATGGAGCATACCTTGCAGATAGTTACCGGATCGGAGATGTTATCATTACTTGATGGCTTTTTCGGGTACAATCAAATTGTGGTGGTTAAGGAGGATCAAATCAAGACAGCATTCACCACCCCATGGGGAACGTTTGCTTATGAGAGGATGCCCTTTGGCCTCATCAATGCTTGTGCCACCTTTCAGCGAGCCATGGACTTGGCGTTTGGAGATCTAAAAAACAAAGTGATAGTCGTCTACCTTGATGACCTTACTGCTTTCTCACAAAAGCAGCAAGATCATTTTCAACACTTAGTGAAAGTGTTCGAGAGATGTAGGTATCACCACATATCCTTGAATCCAAAGAAGTCTATCTTTGCGGTGACGGAAGGCAAACTGCTAGGCCATATCGTCTCTAAAGAGGGAACTCGAATCGATCCTAATCGAGTGGATTCTATTAAGAACCTATCTCTCCCAACCAATACTACTTAGGTACACTCTTTCTTCGGAAAGGTAAACTTCATACGAAGAATTGTACCTGACTTCTCAGAGCTGACCAAGGATATATCAGCAATGATGAAGAAGACAGCTGCCTTCAAATGGACCGACAAAGGAAAAGAGGCATTCGTCAAGATTAAAGAAGCCATCAATAAGGCACCAGTGCTGGTTCGGCCCGATTTCAGTAAAGAATTCATTCTTTACTTTTACGCGTCAAAGTACACTCTCTCTACCATACTAACCCAGAAGCTGAATGAGGAGTCAGAATCGTCAATTGCTTTCATGAGCAGTAGTTTCAAAGAAAGCGAATCCCGCTACTCCCAGATTGAAAAGAACACCTATGCTGTCGTGAGAGCTGTGAAAAATTTTAGATTCTACATCTTAAATACTCTCACAACAGTCTATGTCACTGATCCTGTAGTCAAAATTATCCTAACTCAGCAGGAGATGGGGACTAAGAGAGGCAACTGGATCACCAAGGTCCAAGAATATGACTTAGATATCAAGCTGACCAAACTCGTCCACGAGAGAGGTCTATGTCAGCTCATGGCGGAAGATGGTGATCTAAACCATCAGGCAACTGATGGTGAAATAAGAACAGAAACTGAAGAAGACCTTCCAATGGTCTTACTGGTTGATTATGCGGAGTGGTACTCAGAACTATGGTACTACGCAACCTATGGAGAATGTCCAAACCACTTGGACAAGCAACAGAAAAGAACCCTGAGGTTAAAAGCACAAAACTATGTGCTACGAGGCAACGTTCTATACAAGCGTGGACTTGATGGAACGTTCTTGCTTTGCATCAGTAGAGACCAACAACGGTGGTTGTTGGAAACATTTCACAACGAAGCATGTGGTGGCCACTTTTCATCAAGGGTCACAGCATTCAAAATTCTGTGAGCATAGTTCTTCTGGCCAACTCTTTTCCACGACGCATATGAATGGGTGCGACAATGTCAACAGTGCCAACATTTTGTTGGAAAAATCAAGCTAGCAGCCATTCCACTGAGGCCAGTAATAATAGATGCTCCATTCCAGCAATGGGGTATCGACTTCATAGGACCAATAAACCCACATTCCAGTAAGGGACATGTCTATGTCCTTACAGTGACAGATTATTTTACCAAATGGGTTGAAGCAGTTCCTACGAAGAATGCTACTTCTGAAGTTGTATGCACATTCCTCAAAGAAAACATCATCACACGCTTCAGGGTACTAAGGAAGATCATGACCGACAATGCTATAAGCTTCTCATCAGAGGAGTTAGTAGAATTTTTTTTCGACTATGGCATCACACTGTCCCATTCTTCAGATTATTATCCAGAAGGCAACAGACAGGCCGAGTCATCCAATAAGAACATAGTCACGATCGTGCACAAGATGGTTGAAACCAATCAACGATCTTGGCACATTAAGTTATACGACGCTCTTTGGGCTGATAGGATCACACCCAAGAGAGCTATCGGCACTTCCCCCTTTATTATCATATACGCCACTAAAGCGATGCTACCCATCACTTTGGAGTTGTCAGCTTTGCAGCTGGCATCTGCAATAGAAGATGAAGAATTCAAGGATCCAATCCAAAAGCGCATTCTGTGTCTGACACAATTGCAAGAAGAAAGGGTGGAAATTGTTGATAAAATCACTCAACACCAAGAAAGAGTGAAGAAGATCTTCGACAAGAAGGCTCGGTAATGAGACTTCAAGATTGGAGATAGAGTCCTGTTGTGGGACAAGAGACACGAACCAAAAGGAATGCATGGAAAATTCGACTCCCTTTGGTTGGGCCCGTTCCTAATACATGATGTTGAACGAGAGAATTCTTACATTCTCTCAAATTCTGATGGAAGGCTTTTTCCATTGCCCTACAACGGGCAGTACTTGAAACATTTCATCCCTTCGGGGATGGGGTGAGTATATTGTAGATCATTTTTCGCTTTATCGTTATGTTGTTATGTTTTTCACCGTTCCGTAAAGTATTGTCGTGTTTTAGGTGATTTCTTAGGAAGTCTTGTTTTAGGTGAATAAATAGGTGAGCCCCCAATAATGAAGGTGAACTTCAAGTTCTTATGTGAAATATGAAATGAGTCTTGACTCTGTTACCCAACTGATAAAAGTACTGGTCTACGAAACTTGAGATTCTCGGTTCTCCAATGCTGTAGGTATCCGACATGGTCACCAGACGGAGCCTATGTTATACCCAAAATGAAATTTTTGGCATTCTGCTTAAATTGAGCTAAACAATGAAAAATTCCATCGAAAGTATGTTTTAGGTCAAACCAAACATGAAGTCTTTGTGGGTTTATGTCAAGGAACCTATGGTTAAAATTCTGAAAAAATGAAAATTAGGGTTTTACGCCCCTATTTTTAAGAAAACCCTTAAAAATAGGACCCTCCCAAAAATGATTGAAAATAATTCTGATAGGGTTAATTGCCTTCACAATCACACTGATCAAGTCAGAATTATCAAAAGACATGTTTTACTCTGGTGGGTCTATTTCTATTTTTCAGGAAAAAAGTTAGGAGCTCCGCGGCCATTAATGGCAGATTGGCCAGTACCAGGTGTTGAAAGCTAAACCTCAAAAGCTTCAATGAAGAAGCTATGGCGGAAAAGGATGAAAAGATGATGTTTCAACGAAGGAGATTCTCAAAACGGAAAACGCCAAAATTTGGTTGTCTACCAAGGCGAAACACAGCCTAAAGGTGAAAAAGGCGCCCCTCTTGAAGAAAGGCACCCTTAGATCTTAGAAGGAAAATGTAATCTTTTGGCATCTTCAACTTAGTCATCCTCTTCACTTTCATGATGGCTCAACAACGAAACAAACAGCAAAATCATCTAATTCAGAGATCATTGACCAATCGTCAGCAAAGTATGGAGGATCCATCAACGACAAAGATGCCAAATCAAAGAGCTTCAAGGTAAAAGCGCCCCTGCTGGCCAGGGGCACCCCTCAGTTGCAGGAACTAGATGAATCCATCAGCAGTAGCTCTATACATGATATCTTTTCAGCTTCCTCGTAGCTACGTGATCAATTTGATAGCAGGTCCACAAGACACGCCAAACAATCACGAGTTGAGATCAAGCAGAAAAAGCCAAAATTGAAGAACTGGAAAGACAAGCCAGAAAATGGCTAAGGCATGGCTAAAAGCACCCCTTTTGAAGAAAGGCACCCTTTCTTGAAGGCATCCAAATTCAACCAGAATATTCACTACCTCCCAAGATGACCTCCTCAGCTATGACCTATCTCGTCAGCGAGACTATCATCAATAACTTCTGACAAATCAAACATCTAATGAAGGAGGTCAAAGTTAGGCAGTTCACAACATCAAGAAATTCAATCAAAAGCTAAAACCGCCCCTGCTGGCTAGGGGCGCCCTTTAGTTTGAAGAACCTAAACCTGCTAGCTTCAACTAAGAAGTCAGTCATCCTGTGCAAGACCAAGCTGGCTACCCGATGCATCGTCAAGTAGAGTCATCTGATTCATCTAGCATCAGAAATGTCAGATCAAAGCAAAGAGGGTCTAAAAAGATCAAAATGAAGAATAGTCAATGAAAATTGACTAAGGCATAATCAAAAGCACCCCTCTCAAGGAAAGGCGCCCTTCTTTCTAAAGGCCTAAACTCAGTTTTCTGAGTTAATCCCTCTCAGGCATATCTCATCATGTTGATCCCAACTCAACAATAGAACTGCCAGCCACTGCCAAAGATCAACTGAGTAACCTGAATCAAAGATCAAACGGGAGCACTTCAGCTTGCAAAATGAACAAAATGATCAACTTCAAGGATGGACACCTAAAAGAAGTCAAAGCAAAATTGTTGACTTGAGTTAGCAAATTTGGAGCCAAAAAGAGACCAAACACTCCACAATCAGTGGAAATCATCTTTTGGAACTCCAAATCAGACCTAAATGATGAGTTATCTTCTATACTTTGTGGATCTTAACCCTAATCACCATATATTCATGCTAGGCATCCCATTCTTCATTATTCTTTTTGCAGGTTGAAGGATAAAACATCAAATAGCTCCCAAGAACACGTTTTCAAGATCTGGTAGAGGTTTTGGATGGATCTTCAATATTTTTGAAGATCATTAGCAGTAAAAGTATTCTTCCCCAAAGATTGCTTCCAGAGACAGATTATTGCAAAGTGGTAGTTTATAACTTCCAATCCATCTTTTGTCTACTTCCTCTATTTCTATCTATATTTCTTTGCATGTCACAAGAAACGACAGATAATCTCAGATCTGGCCAACTAGGTATAATCAGCACAGCTTTTTCAACAAAACCCACATGTTAGATTTTTCCAGAAAAAGTAGCCCTGCTGCCCCTATTTTTTAGGGTTTCCGAAAAAAGTCATAATATTGAAAAACAGACCAACTGGGTCTGTTTAGCTTTGAAGCACAAAAAAAACCCATGTGTTAGATTTTTCCGAGAAAAAACACTTTCTGGTGCCCCTGTTGCCTCTGCCACCGAAGGGCTCTTGCATGTCAAAGAAAAACTCATTTTTCCAAATTTTTGACGATCTGGGTTTGTTTAGAAAATCATTCTCAACAAAACCCATGTCTCAGAATTTTTCATAAAAACTACCCTCGGCAAGGCTATTTTTAGCAGTTCCAGAAAAGTTGTCAGAACAGGGTCAAGTGCCCAGTCAATATTCAAGGTTTTTAGAATGCAATACTCTTAGGTACAATACAAGACCAAAATGGTTTTATACCATGATTACCTGAAAACGACTGACACAGAATTATGGCAGAAAAATCCAGAGGTCGGTTCTGAAGACTTGGAGGGCATGAACCAAATTACGTTGCAAAACATTGATGAATCCGGTTTGTTCCAAGTTGCGTCTATTCTGATCACCTTACAAAGCATTGAGCTTGTAACTACTTGCACAAAGCATTACAACTCGACTACAAGAGAGATCCTGTCAGTAGACGGGAGGGTGATTTGCAGCTTGAAGTCGGTAGACATAGAGACTTGTTTTGCAATTCCACCATGCCCTACCAAGAAGGTCATATCAGTGACATAATGCGAAAAGGTGTTTGAGGCTTTGAAGGATGAGTGTTCGCTTATAATGGTTGAACATTGGTTGAAAACAAAGAGAACCAGCTTGCCTAGATTGGTTGGTAGAGGAGAATTCAAAGATGAGTACGGAGTGTTAATCACCCTACTCAGCAAAGTCACTGGGTAAGAGGACGGAAAATCCTTCCAGCCGTGGATGTTCTACATTATTGGCAAAATATTCAAAAGGAAGGAACATTACGACTGGGCCTCTCTGATCAGTGACACACTCCACCAATAATTCACTGGGTTTCTAGAAGAGCACCGTTTCCATATGTGTTCCTACCTGGTCTACCTGATAGCCTTCCAAGGCGATTTAAGAACACTAAACACTGTGGGAACCTTGGGTGTGCAAAAGGTACAAGAATATTTTCCTCGCCTAGAGTTCACTCTAGTGGAAAGACATTTAAAAAAGATAAATAACCTTTTTACTATGCACACCGTGCACAAGCTAGACCAGGAGATGCACGTGTGTATTTCACCAGCAGCTAAGGCAGCAAAGGTGGACTGGGCGGATTGGTTCATCCAATTACCCACTTTCACCTACATACGCGTGTATGGCTACAATGGCCACCCCGCCATGATGCCACGCTACCCCTCAGATAGGGTAGTGTTCATGGAATTCCTGAGGCAGTTGGCCAAGGTTCACTCTTACCTTCACATAAAGAAAAAGACTGCTGCAAACTTTCCTTTCCAGATGGGATTCTACAGATTCAGGACTGCAGCCAATGCAAGGTTGATAAGCTAGGAATAGTGAGATTTAATCTCAAGTACCTCATTGACAGGAGGCCATCCTATGACCCCAGAGGCATCTTCACAGCTCACCTTGAGCAAAGATCATCACATGAACCTTTCATGGAAGATTTTTGGGTCAACTGTGAGGATGAGTACGAGGTGAGAAGAAGGAGCCACAGTAGGTTCAAGCTCTCGCAGATTGCAGAATTCATGTCAGAGGACATCGAGGGCTTATCTGAGGATGAAGAAGAATTCATTCTTTCTTCCTTCTTCACGGGTCTAGTGGATGCACAACGACTCGGCAAAGTAGATTGGTACGCAAAAGAGAGTGCGTCTATTGAGGAAAGAATGGGTAGAGTAGTTCGACACAGTCAGCTCTACCTTGACAATAAAAAGACAAGGAATGTAGTATTTCCCAGATTAGAGCTGCCAGCGGTTTAGTTTACACTACCTTCCACGTCTAGGAGGAAACCCAAACAAAAGAAGATGAGCATTCTTCCAGAAGGAATGCGGATGTTAGGGAGTACATGGGGAAGAAGAGGGATTGTCATCACAAGCCGGCAAGAGGTACAGGTGGAGACAGCCACCAAATTACCTGAAATAGTTGAGAATGTTGCAGCTACACCAGAGCCAGTGATTGAAATAATCGCTACAGAGATCGAATCCATTATAGAAGAAGTTACAACAGAAGCGGTGCCTGTGATAGAAACAGAGCCACCAGCTTCACCACTATCACAGAGGTCACAAAGTCCTATTGATTTGGACTCGCCACCATGAGGCATTGCCACGACATAGTCTCATTCTTCCAACACTCAGGGGGCCTATGTTCCTCCTCCCAGCGATGCTAGCCGAGATTCTATCTGGTTGGAAAGCTCACTTGGGAGGAAAAGAGAGAGACCTTCTTATCAGCTTGACTTCTCTAAATTCCACCATGTCCCACGAGACATGTCGACAAACAAGTTGAAGAAGTAGACACATGTAGAAAAGAATGCAAAGAACGAGGTTATCATAGAGACTACTGCCCCGCTTGAAGACAAAGATATACATAATGTGAGGGTTGAGGATTTCACGCTTTCAAAGGTGAACCTTGGAAAGACCACTCAACAGGTGGAGGCAGACCTTCTTGGAATCACCTCAGCGAGTGTCAAAGAAAGGATGACAAAGGATGGACCAGACAAAGCGGCCTTGAAGGCTGAAATCCGTCAGCTAAAATTGTACATTTCTAGTTTGATACATGACACTCCAAACTCCTCGGCCTTGCCTCAAGGAATATTAGATCTCCTAGCTGAAAGAAACCATCATCAGTTGATTACATACGGCAAACACTTAAGACGTCAAGTGGATGAGTTTGTCATCAAAGGACGGTGTGTGTTGGCAGAAGCATATCAGCTGAGAGACAGGGCACATGGACTTAGATCAGAAATCCAGCAGTCAGATGTAAAGCCAACTCAAGAGAGGCCGAGAGAGGAGGTGACATTTTTTGATCTACAACAGGCATATGAATCAGTTACAACCACTGAGAACAAACACCATCTCTTTGAGTGCAAAGAACAGGTGGCATACAAGGTGAGAGCCTACGATGCCAATTTATTGGAGCTGATTGACTATAGACGCTTTGTCGCCAATATTATCAACTTCACAAGAACGTTGGTAATATCCTTCCCTGAGGTAGAATATCAGCGAGAAGGAGGAGAATATGTTGAGCTTGAAACGGTACAAACACAGTTCCAAGATGTCATCCAGTCTTCATTCCTTGAAGATCCCAATGGTTGCGAATTAGCCAAAATTGCAGCCATATCTATCCAGTTAGATGAAGCAGCTGCCCAATGCATAATCTATCAGCAGCAGCTCATGACGAGTGAAGAAATGCTTAGATGCCACATAGTCACCTTAAAAAGCATTAATTGCCCGGGGGCCGAAGAGGTCAATGACTAGATAGAGACTTTGTTGACCAGTGGTGAAGAGGTGTAAAGCACCAAGGATGGGAACATGGACTTAGATCAGAAATCCAGCAGTCAGATGTAAAGGAAGCTCAAGAGAGGCCGAGAGAGGAGGCGACATTTTCTGATCTACAATAGGCATATGAATCAGTTACAACCACTGAGAACAAACACCATCTCTTTGAGTGGAAAGAATAGGTGGCATACAAGGTGAGAGCCTACGATGCCAATTCAGTGGAGCTGATTCACTATAGATGCTTTGTCGCCAATATTATCAACTTCGCAAGAACGTTGGTAATATCCTTCCCTGAGGTAGAATATCAGCGAGAAGGAGGAGAATATGTTGAGCTTGAAACGGTACAAACACGATTCCAAGATATCATCCGGTCTTCATTCCTTGAAGATCCCAATGGTTGCAAATTAGCCAAAATTGCAGCCATATCTATCCAGTTAGATGAAGCAGCTGCCCAATGCATAATCTATCAGCAGCAGCTCACGACAGGTGAAGAAATGCTTAGACGCCACATAGTCACCTTGAAAGGCATTAATTGCCTAGGGGCCGAAGAGGTCAATGACTAGATAGAGACTTTGTTGACCAATGGTGAAGAGGTGTAAAGCATCAAGGAAGGACGTCCTACTCTCCAAATAGCATTAATGATGACTGAAGTCAACTTGATGCCCCTTTCCAAGTTGACTCCAGATCTCCACAAATCATGCATGTCAGATCCCACTAATCTAGGATGTCTATTTGACTCCCACAATTTGTGGATCTCAGATCTCCTCAAAAGGTGGATGTCTATTTGGAGACATATTTGTAACATAAGTTCACTTTTAGTTAGGTGTCAGTCAACTGAGGTACAATTCCAATTTGACTTATGTTTAGTTTCAATTAACTGAAGTAGATTTCCAGTTAACTGTTTGCTCACCTACTTTTAGTCATAGAAATAAATCTTGTTGATTAGCAAGAACTGTTTGTTAACTCAAGGAGATTTTAGGGTTGCCTACTCCTTTGAGTTTCTATAAATAAGAGCCTTAGGTTCTTTATTTGTTTAACCTTTATTTGCTAATAAAAATTTTTGTGTCGTTGTTGCCAGAGTTAGCTTGTTTATATCTGTTCACTCTTGGATGAGAGTTCGTTGGTTGATCGCAATTGTGCATGATTTCGTGCCTTTGTTGTCCCGACTTTTGTAATTCTTTGGAAAAACTTGAAGAAATAAATCAGATGGCGCATGCTTGCTTGATCTAAATATTTGAGTCTATTCATAGTCTTGTTTTCAAATAGTGTATTGTTTCAATCTCCTCCTTAGACAGGTGTCGTCACCTCCTTGGATATTTTGTTATCAGTCATTATCGTATGATGTTGTTTAATGATTTGCCTTGCAGCCTAGACTTTGGACAGGTGTCGTCACCTCCTTGGGAATCTTGTTAGACAAGCCATCGTTCCTTGTTGTTTCCAAGCCTATACCTCAGATAGGGGTTCCTCCTCCTTGGCAAGTCTCGGATCCAGTTTATCGTAATGAGTGTTTACTTGTATCGAGCCCTATCTTGGTATATATCCAAAGGTTCAGAGTCTCGGCCATATTCCATTGAGATGGAGGATTCAAGTGATCCAACCAATCCATTTCGCTCCTACACCCTCATGCTCTATTTATCTTGGGGAGGTAGGATATTTTAGAAGCTTAGTTAGTCGCAATTAAGATCTGCGGAAACTAGAGGAAAGGCTTAGCTATGGCGCATTGGTTTATGCACCCTTGTGTCCTGTCGCTGAGTAAAAAAGATAGGAACCTTAGTACACCCCTTTTTTACAGTAGAAAATCAGCAAAGAGAGATCTTCCTCTCTATAATCTGAAGAGCATGTACTAACACACTTGCAACAATTGTCCATTTCCAATAAGCACTCCAGAGGTGCTAATTGAAACACCAACAATACACAGACAAGGAGTAGGTAACCCTAAAATCTCCTTGCTGTAAGCTGACTAGACTTGCCAACACAAACTTTATTTCTAAAACTAACACAAGACAACTAACTAACCGCCTACTAAAATCAATTAACTGATTTAAAAGAAGGGAAAGCTCCAACTATACATTTGATTTTTTTTCTATTTCACAAAGAATAGATAAGAATGAAACAAGAATAGCAAGTTAAACTTGAAAGAGGCATCGAGTTAACTGTTGCTTTTAGTTCTATTCTTGGAAATATTTGCTACCCCAAAAGATGACTCACTCATTGATAATTTGGGAAACTATATCTGCAAAAAAGTTGGTAACTACCTCATAGTGGTGTTGATTTCTATTGGAGAATACTGCATGATTAGAAAACTTGAATTTTGACTGTGAACACACCTATGTTCAAAAAAAATTTGCGCAAATTGCTAAAAATAAGTTGTTGATTTTTCTCCAAAAAGTAGATTCCTAAAAAAAGTTGAGGTTTGGGTTTTGTAGACAATCTCGTTCTGAAGGGACCTAGTTCGTCAAATTTTGAAAAAGCTTAGGGTTTCCCAAAAAAGCACCAAAAAAGAAGATTTTTGTAAAAATAGAATTTTCCAATCTTCAAGAGGAGTAAAAAGTAGATGGACTTAGATCGATAAAAATTGAAAAGTTTGACCACCTATTTCTAAAATGTGATGCCCTAGAAGATTGGACCATAAAAAAGCGTGCCTTTGTGCTTCCCAATCCTGAATCCACGAACAACACTAAAAAAGCACTTCGTTTGAGCCTCCAAATCTTTATGAGAAGAAAATTATATCTTTCCTCCTCTAGATGCCAACCTAAAAAATATGAAGAATGAATGTCAAAAGCCTTCTTGAATAGATTTTGAGGGCGAAAAAGCGCTTTCTTTGTGAAAACCCTAAAAACTCAAAGCTTCTCCAAGAAGATAGAAACTTTGTATGCAAAAATCTGAGTTGATTTACACGTGTAATGATGAATTCCTCCTTTGTAGGGCAAAAAAACATGTGTGCGAAGACATGATTTTGAACTATGAATGATGAAAACTGAAAAATGGCTAAGGCATGAAATGTTAGGTGCCCTAACTAGATAGGGGTGCCTAGAAATCCTAGACTTAGCATTTTTCAAATTTTTCAAATTTTGCTTGCTTATGCTTCCGGTGGGGCCTACGACTTCAATGAGCCAACAATCTGATGCTGCCAACTAATAAAATTTGTTTGACCATGGCAATCTCATGTTTGACCACTGCTGAAGTGATCCCTAACTTCGTACCAGCATCTAACATCATCTGATTGTGATTGTCAGCTATCGAAACTTTTGATGGGGGTTGAATTGGAAAGAAGGCAACCTAGATTCAGAAATATTCTAAGGCATGAAGACTTGGGCACCCCTGGTTGAAAGGGGCGCCTAGCATTGCCAGCCTTAGCCATTTTTTCATGTTTTTCAAATTTTTGTTTTGCGTGTTTCTATCGAGAGCCAACGACCCCAGTTCAAGCATCGTTTCCTCGTAGTTGATGAACAACAAAAATTGAAAGGTAGTCAATTAGGCAAGCCTGATCATAACTGAGATGAATTATACCCTTTGTAGACCCCTGACACTGCATTTGACTAATTTTATGAGAACCTGAACCGAGTTGATGGAGGTGTTTGATGAAATTTCGAATGAGTGAAAGATAAGTTGTCATGGGAAGCTAGGCACCTCTCTTTAACAAGGGTGCCTAGGCTTCCATGCCTTATAATTTTTTTTATGATTTTCATTTTCGTTTGATTTTCTTCATTTTTCTACCAAATGCCATCATTCAATCTACATTTTTTGTTGTCTAACTAATCCTCAACACTGGATGATGAATTAACTAAGGAGCTTGAACACAACTAAGATGATCCCCTACTTTTCCTAGCCTTGGAAACTGCTTTTGACTATTTCTGACTAGAACTGAATTGAGATTATGAGAGAATTTCCACCTTTTTTTTTTTGAAAAAGAGTGAAATTTGACTAAGGAATGAAATCCCAGGCACCCATCTTGGACAGGGTCGCCTAGACATCCCAAACTTTTAGAAAAAAATTCACAAATTTCAACTTTTTCACTTTGCCTTCTTCATTCACTATTTTGTGTGCATTGTTCACAGTTCATCATTGTTTGTGTAGCATTTGAGACTTTGAATCTGACACCTAGTAGCTGACCTTTCTCCATTGATGATTTCAGATCTCATGCTTTTCCTTTTGAAAAAGCAGAATTGACCCACTAGAGAAATCCTGACCATTTGACAATTCTGACCAGACCAGCTTGATTGGGAAGTATGTTTGACCAATCAGAATCAGTTAGAGCCCTCAAAACAAACTTTTTTATTTTTAGAAAGTTTTGTCATCATCCATTTAACAACCCCAAAAAACTCTGAATCAAGTCTATATCCATTTAAGGACAAACCTAGAAAACCTTGAATCAAGTCTATTTTTAGAATTTTTCTAAAAATAGAAAGTTTCTATTTTTAGAAATTTTGACTTTTAGCAAAAAAAATTACAAGGCTTTGACCACTTTTTACAAAATTCCTTAATGAAGTAAAAAATTTGACTGGGCACAACACATTGGTAATGTTCTTGTTTTAGTTCTCTTTGGACCATTGACTAATGTGTAATATTATTTCAATGGTATGTAGAAATATCTTATTCTTGTAACATTTCCCTTTTGAGTTAGAAGAAAATGGAGTGTTTTGAAGATAATTATTTGGATTATTAGCTTACATTCCTATAAGGGTGCACACCAAAGATAGAATTGAATGTAGAGATTAGGGCCTCGTTAGTTTTTGGTGATCAATCTATGTCAATGCACGTGAAGCTCTCCCACTCTCTATGGATTCAATATTTTTGAACATTCCTTTATAATTCTAGATATCTAGCCATTCCTTTGGTAATTTTTGATAGTTTCAATAGGTGACATGCATATAATTTAGATATTATATGGATAAATATTTAATTACCCAAGATTTGTTAAGGGGAAATTTGACATAGCTTAAAGATAATTTAATTCCATCATTTCTTTCTTGCTTCTCTTTCTTTTCTATAAATAAGGTTTTTTTCATCATGGCTTAAAAATAAAATTTTCCTACTCATGATTACCATAAAACCTTATTTGTAAAGTTTTATGATATTTCTTTCTATTTTTTAAGTCTAGAATCATAAACTTGTTCATGTGTTTAGAGATTTGAACATTTTCTTGTAAGTAGGTTTGTATCATATCAAGAATATTAATATAAGATATGTTTATTTAATCCATGCCATGCTTCTATATAGTATGAATGAATGTTTATTTTATATCACTAGTAATTTTTTTATTTTGGTTCTCTTTGGAACATTGTCTAATGTGTCTAATCTTATTCCAATGATATGTAGAAATATCCTAGTATTGAAACATTTCCCTTCTAGGTTAGGATTTATTTTTCATGTATTTTATCCCTTTCCTTTTCCTTGTGAATAATAAGAAAGAACTTCATTGATAAATATTATAACGAGCTGCACCTCGAAATCCCATAGGTTGTGTTGTGGATCAAGTTCCACATTCATAGGCTTCCCATTGTTTCATTCTATGTGCGATACTTGTATAGGGTGCACTTGATAAATACATTAGGTGGCTACAATATTTAAGTGATAACAATTCCTATAATTGATAAACATTAGAAATATAGTTAAAATTTATTAAATTAATGTGAATGTAGACTTCAACTTAGATATTTTTTAATTATTTAATTTTCAAGCTTACTTTCATGCCAAGGAAATTATTGATATAAATGGTCATTTTTGTTTGCATTATTTGTGATTTTACAATGTATAGTAATCCCTAAGTGGTATGTTGAATATGGAAATGGAAATAAAATTGTGAGTAATTGTAGGTAGAGTTTTCACTCTTATTATATAAACATCAATCTTATTGAAATGAATGGATGGTGATAATATTGTGTGTTTCTTCTAAGTGCAAATATTGTTGTAAGTGTTTATTTTTATACAAGGCAATGCACACTCCATTATAGTGGTGTTCTTGTTCATAATTACATATAGGAAAACACCCCCATATTAGAATCAATTATAGCTAGCAACTAGTAGTTTTTGTACACCTTAGTATGGTCTATATCCTACATATAAGTGCCAATGAATATCTACTCCCATATTTTTTGTGAGCCTTCTAGTAATTATGGCTTGATATACCCTCATTATAAAAGAGTGCCTACTAGTAACTATTGGTGGAGTTACTATTGTTTAGTGTTGAGTGTCTTTCCTTCCCTTTTTGGTAACTCCATTGTGGTACAATGACAAGTTTGATTTGGAGTTAACTAAGGAATTATGATGTGATGATGATTTTGTTGTGGTAATTATTTAGAACCTAGTACTCACACTTAGAATGTGGTTGCAAGAAATGAAAAATTAACCCTAAGAGCTGAGTTGTGTACTATTTGAACCTAACAAAGTTTTAACAACACAATGACTTATAAAATACACTTTTAGAGAAAAAAATAGAAAGACAAGATTAGAAGAAATTAGTTTCAATATCCACCATAGAGAAGAGACACAAGATGTATTTGGGAAAAAACCTATTGGATAAAAAAATCCACCCTCCAAACACCATGAAACCCTTGCATTATTCAACAAATACATATTTGTAATGAATGCACAAATTTATATATGGAGATGAGCACACATATCTAAAACCTATTCTTCAACCTATAACTGAACATACAATATATTTATGCATGAAAACATATCACGTCTCTTAAATGTAACCACACATCCATAGCCATATTACACATTATAGTGAATAACAAACACCAAGATTAAACCATCTCTCTTCCATGGTGGAAATCTACTAATGGTTTAGTGTTGGCATAAGAACTAACACCTCTGGAGTGTGAGTTTGTACGGACAGCTATGCACACTACGTAATGAGTGCTCTTCAAATTAGGAGGGGAAGCTCCCTCGTTGTGCTGGAATGCATGGAATAGAAAAGTAAACTAAATCCTATCTTTTTGTTCTCAGCTGGTAGAGGCACAAGGTTAAGAAAACCTAGAACGTTGCAGCCAAGTATTTTTTGGTTTCGCAGATCATTTAACTACAACTAAGCTAACTTCTTTAAATCTATCCAGTTTCCTCAAGAAACAAAGCATGAGGAAATGGAGTAGGAATGTATTATACGATAAACATCAGGTGCGGGCTCGCAACATGAAGGCAAGGGAGGCACAACTATTTGCTTATCCGGGAAGAAGTTTATTAAAACAAATGAATAAATGGTAAACCTGGTACAACTTCACAACATGAAGACAAGGTAGGCACAACTATCTGCTTGGCTGAATGAGTTTACTATCACACACATCAAACAATAAGCTTTGACTACAGATTCACAATGTGAAGGCAAGGTGGGCACAACTATTTTCTCTTCTGGATAGGCTCATGATAAACAAAAAACAAGGTAAGCAACTGGGACAGTATATTGTATAGACGAAACACGCATGCAATAACGATCAAACCAGCAACCCCATTTAACTAAGATTGAATAAACACCATGACAATAACATGAAGGCAAGGTAGATGCAGCAATTTATTATAACAGCAATCACTCTTGAACAGATATAGTAATAGCAATACTACAGGCAAGGTAGGCGGAACATGTATGTTATCAAGCAAAAGTTAAATTACAAATGAGCTGAACGCTCTTATTTATAGACTTCAAGGTGTAGGCAACCCTAAAATCACCTTAAGTCAACTACAGTCCTGCAAGACATGCAAGATCTTATTCCTAAACCCTAATTGAATGAAACTATACAGTTAACTGGGAAACTATCATCAGTTAACTGAAATATCTAATCTAAATGGACAAGGTGCAACATGCACGTCCTTATTGAAAGCAAGTCAAATGGAATGCTATCATCAGTCAACTGAAAGATCTAATCTAAGCTCCAAGTGTATGTAGATGTTTCCAAGAAAGACATGGCATGCAATGTGTAACAACCAGTTAACTCGGAAAGAAGCCTTAAGTTTAACTCTTGTGTCTAATGTCTATCTTGGAAAAGGTGGGACGCCTTGAACTGAAGTTTATTGGCCCTAATCTCGGGCAATTAACCCCTCCACGAGGTTGTTGACTGCATCACTATCTAACGGTCATCACATGTCTCAACTAGCAATTCACTATTTGTCAGTAACTCAAGCAAACTTGGAAATCTTTGCATACTCAAACTGGCACTTCGCTGACTGATAACCCTGGCGGCTTTGTAATTGAAGTGATGGCCACTGTTTCTTCTACAGCTTGACGCTTCTCACATTTTTCACGCTTTGACACTTATCCAATTCAGCATTGAATGCTTGCTCGCTCTTATTCATGGAAATGCCCAACCCATCTGGATATTGAGGAATATCTAGACTTCACTCGATATCAAGGGGTTTGAGACTACATATGACACGTCCATCTATTGACTGTATCTCTCGTGTAGCGGAATTGTAATGCTTGATGCAAGATATTACAAACTCCACGCAATGCATTGAAATAGGTATCGAAGTAGCCTCGAGTAAACCGGATTGCTGAATGTTCTTGATAACTGAATCCCTGATCTTAAGTGGATCCAAAACTACTTTCGGCAATACCTTATGTAGATTTGTATCAACTGTCCCGATGAAGTTATGAGCTAGAATCAATTGGTCTTGAATTCAAGTTGAGTGAACTGCATTCTGAAAAACTCGCCTGTTGACTGTGAACATGGTTGTATTCTAACAACTTTTCTAGAAAGCCAAAAATAGCTTGCTGAGGCTAAAAATAGCTTGTCGGATAAGAATTTTTACGGAAAAATCTGAGATATGGGTTTTGTCCAGAAAGTGATCCTAAGATAACCCAGAACGTCAGAAATGTAAAAATTTGACCTTTACTCAACCATGCAAAAGAATTTCGGTTGAGAAAATTAAAGCTTCAAGAACAGATGTTTTGGAACAAATTTTCCTGAAAAATTTTGGCACATGGGTTTTGCTGAGAAATCTCTTCTGAATCAACCCAAATACTTTGTTTTGCTAGAATTTTCCAACACTTCGAACATGCGAGAGAATTTAAGACGAGAAGATGGAAGAAATATAGAAGAGAAATAGACGTTTTTTATTATTTTAATTGTTTTTGTGCCTTCTTCTTTCAAAATCGCCACTCTGTCTTTGAATCTGATGCTGAATCTGGACTTGAACCTGCAAAAGAATTTACCTATCACCTTCGAGCTTGATTCTCTGATGAAAATTCACTAATCTCTTTGAGGAAATTCGAACTTTCAAAGCTGTGTGAATGAGAAAAGATGCCATGCTTGGTTAAATAGATGAAATCGTACCCTCATGTATTCATGTCGAAACCCTAATTTTGAAGAAGGAATTTGATTGGCCTTTTACCAACTGAATTGCCATTGTCTCTAAGTCTTAGACTAAAAATAATATTTTAATTTCAAAACATGCAAAGAACCAAAAGTGGCGCCAATATCTATCTTTGAAGAAATTCGTCACTTTTAATGCTCTGCATGCAAAAAATACTTTTTTTAATCATTTTGCCAAAAATAGCCTCTTGATGTGCTCAACACATTTTACTGATTCTAAAAAGTCAAATTTTGATCTTTTAGGCGTCCATCTGCAAGAGATATGAGATTTTTGAGAATCTCCTATTTTATAGTTGACTACGAAATTACATCTAACCATGTTCAACTCTGATTTTCGGATGATTGAATGATCTTGGGACCATGCTAAGATATCCACTATGAAGCCTGCATAACAAGGATGAAATGTCTGTTGGGAGCAACAACTGCTAAAATCATCATCTGACACCTTAGAAAATTAGGTGCCTCTGATTAAATTGATGCATTGATTCCAGACTTGGCCATTTCTCCGTATTGCCTTTTGATGCTTCAAACTGCTATTGACAGTGAATGATGAGTCTTGCTGACTGAATAGTGGATTCATTGAGTGACTGGAAGTACTCTGCATCCAATGACTGTATGTAAGGTATCTGAAAATTGTATCAGGAACCCCAAAAGAATGGGCACCCCTATTCTGTGATAGCACAAATACCATTCTGACAAAAGTGTCACTTTCATCCGAACACCATACTTTGACCCTTGATATCGGGAGTTGGAATGCTCCGATTCACATGCCGTATGTCTCTCTGTATAATTTGGTCAGCTTGCAAGAGATGTTCTTGGATACGATGAAGCCAAAAAACTGCTTCTAAGCCATTCAAAAGAGAATCGCCTTTTTCAAGGAAAATTCTAGTCTTATACTTAGTCATTTTTTGAACTGTCTTCAACCACTTCCACTTTACAGCATTGTCACCTTGACCTTGCACGTACGAGCGCTCACCAAATCTCAGAGGCTGTCAACTGGACTCGTTGAATGGCTGGAGTAATTGCACACAAGTCTTGTGAAGACTACAATTGCAAATAACCCCATCTGGCAAGCCTAAAGGCTGGGCGCCCCTAGCCTACAAATATGTAGCTATGCTTCACCATCATCTTTTTTACATGCTCGGTAGAACCTCTGTCATGATCTCTCAGAATGTCGGATCATCTTGTGAACGGGTGCATCACGGAGCTGGACTCAATTGGAAAAGATCTTAGAAAGACCCTCTTTGCAAAATCATCCATCTGACAAGTCATTTTCAAGGGCGCCCCTGGGCTACAGGGGCGCTCAAACCATGTACTAGCAATCTTTGATCACATGTATCCCGCCTGCAGTTTCCACTTCTGACGCTGATAACCGGAGTTCTACACTAGATATGCTTCCACTTGATAGCTCGTTGAAAAGCCAGACTAATTATGCAAAGACTGAATCCATTTATCAAACACATGCATCTAGATCTAGGCCTTCAAAAAGAAGGGCGCCCCTAGGCTACAGGGGTGCAGATCTGCATTTCTAGACTACCTCCATGTGGAAAACACTCTTCGTAACCTTTGCTTTTGTCTTCATCTGTCAGAGTTCTGCAGCTCAGATGATCTTGCTCCATAGTTAAACGAAAAGCTAACTGAAAACTTAACACAATGAATGTATTCTCCATCCAAAGCAATCAAATCTTGACCTTCAAATGGAAGGGCGCTCCTAGGCTACAAGGGCGCAGATTTGCTCTGAATTCACTTATTTTCACCATTTTATGCTTTACAAACACCGTATATGTTGCTTGGGTTGACCACGTTGAAGCATTGTGAATGTCGAGGTGTGTGTATGACTATACTTCATCATTTTCACATGTACGGACACTGTAAAGTTGATTTGCACATTGATTGCGCAAGTGTCTACTATGTTACATAGTGAAAAAGTTCCCAGACTTAGAATATTTTAGCACTTTTTGCCAATCTGAAAATCCCCTCCGTCAAAAAGCATATTTTTCAACATCTTTCATCGTAGAGCGTTCTGCTTTGAGTTTCAGGCTTAGATTTTGATACCTGGTACTGGCTAGCTGCCATTGACGACCTCGGAGCTCTTAACTTTTCTCCTGAAAAGGTGAAAACTACCCATCAGCCTTAAACTAAGTTTTAACTGAAACTGACTTCACCATTGTGATCGTGATGTGAAATAAGCCAATCAAAATTAATTTCAGCCAATTCTGACAAGTTCCTATTTTTTAGGGTTTTGAGCTAAAAATAGATTTCAGAAACCCTAATTTTCAAAATTTTCAAATTTTTCCAATATCTTCCTAGCATCACATTGACTAAAAGCCCATACTTTATTTTGCCCAAAAACTAAGTTTTGACCCCACTTTTACAAGGTTTAGACCATTTTAAGCAAAATGCCTTAATGAAGCAAAAAATTTGGTTTGGGTACAAAATTTAGAAAATTAACCTTTTTCAACATGCTCTCTTACATCCTCCATCATAATCCCTCAATATTAAGGAGGCACAAAAATACCACCATAATACATTACCATGTTCCCAACAATGATCCCAAAATACATGGTAAAATTTCTTATGAACCACTATGAAAAGTGACCTCCAAAATAGAAAGTAACTCCTCACATAAGCATCTTTGAATACCATCATTGTAAGTTAGCATACATAACTCCCAAGCACTCCATAGGGGCATTGAATACTTTCACGGTAATAATAAAAGATTCATAGTAACTCCCAAATTAACCTTTCAAATTTAACTCTCTCATTTAATGTCATCTTGTAATAATATTTTCAAGTAACCAAAGAACTAATAATAATTAAATATTCCCCAAACCTCAAATGAGCATCCATTTTACCCATTCCATTATCTTTAGAGACAAACATTATTCTTCCATCTACAAACAAATGAGTTATAATAAACCTCAATATTTGCAGTGTGAATTGTATACCAATCCTAACATTCTCCCACTTGATGTTTACAATGCAAAAACATAAGAGGAATCATAGAGATAGATAAAAATAGGTACACCACATAAAACCTTCACATATTCAAGAAACCCATGAAGATACATCTATCAAAAACCAACAGATGAAAAACTAACCGTGTCAAGCTAACACACTTCAAACTTATAAAACTAGAAAGAACCAAGAACAACAAAGTAAATTGATCACAAATCACAGCTCAAGGACCATCTATCTAAAGCAATAGAACTCAAATAACCATGTATTCATACACTCCTACTCAAGATCCAAAGTCCATCAAGGCAAAATAGTATACATCCTTAAAGTATCCCAAGTAATTTGGTACACAAACAATCACCTCATCCCAAACTGAACCCAACTATACCAATGCAATATACAGGAGTACACAAAGTCAAAGTGACTGCTACACTACACAATATAAGATAACCACTAAAACATATATTTCCACATCTAAGGAACAATCCTACAACCACTAACAATGGCATGTAGAGCTCACACACAATTCAAGACTCATAAGAATAACAAAGAAAAATAAAAGCATATTTTTTAAGATATTTGTATCTCAAGATTTATAGCAGATTTGTGGAGTGAAAGTATATGAGTGTGAACCTAATTTGAAAAGGAAAGACCTACATCATATAGAATCAAAGGTAGTGATCAAATTTGTGATTGGATCGGAATTATGTTTGGATCAAATTTGAGATTGGATCATAATTGTGTTTGGATCAAATTTGAGAAAGAAGGATATTGTATGAGTTGTGATAATATTTAGAAGGTTAGTACTAAGTTGGAGCTCAATTTGTGTAGGGGTTGGAGCCTATCAAATAGAGGTTGCAGCCTCTTGCTAGGTTAAAGCTCAATTTGTGTGGGGGTTGAAGCCTCCAATAGATTGGCGCCTATATTAGAACTGTCAAGTGGAGATTGGAGTCTCTAGTAGCTTGGAGCCTAGAACAAGAAGAAGAAGAAGAAGGAGGAGGAGGAGGAGGAGGAGGAGGAGGAGGAGGAGGAGGAGAAGGAGGAGGAGGAGGAGGAGGAGGAGGAGGAGAGGAGGAGGAGGAGACAACACACTAACACCTAAAAAAAATAGAATTTTTTTTTTAAGAGTTTTAATTATCTAAGTAAATGAAACATTTAACACCAATTTATTCTATGTCCTCTAAGGTCCGTGACAACACTACTTATCTCCCATTATCAAATTTAGCAAGTTATATAAATCATTGCATTGATAAACTCCAACATGATTTTGGAAATGTAACTAATCATCACATCTAATCAAGCAATCAGTATTATACTTCCATAATATTTACTCAATAAAAATCATCTAAATCATTTCAATTAATTTCATTCACAATAAAACTTGTTTCAAGACCAATACATAATAGAGTTCATCCTTTGTTTACATCATTACATTTATACATCTGAATATCAATAACTCTTCGTACACAATTGAGGAGTGTACATCAAGTAAGATACATGATACATCAAGTTATGATAGAATACAAGTACAAGAGTAACAATCCACTTGAGTCGATACAATGTAGTAGTCTTTGAATTAGGAGAAGTCACCACAAACTTGAACAAGGAGAGGGAACCCAATCGAGAATGATGCACTTTCCACCCAACCATGTGGAACCCAAAGGTCCACCCCCCGTGCTAGGAGATACCAAAGGTTCCCACCACCACAATCAAACAAAAGATAACATACAACACAAAGCTAACATGACAACAATGAACAAACTATGTTACCTTGGCTACCTCTACCGGTCGTCAGACCCACACACAAACTATGTGGGATCAACATACCTTCCAATCAAACCAGGTAGTTGCGGGATCAACATACCTTCTAGTTAGACCAGGTAGTTGATCTTTCCATTCTAGGCCTTCTCGACTCATCTCAAGCCTATACGAGCACTTGAGTAATGAGTGAGGCATTAACTTATCTTGATTAGTGTTATTACTGTTAGAGTTATCATACATTAGCTAATAATTAATTAATCTTTAATTGATTACTAGTCTAATTTATTATTTGCACTTAAGCTAAACTTAGAATTGCTTTATTAGTTGAGTTAATATTAGATCATTATGTCTCATCTCATGTGATGTTGACACTTTTCATGATCCGATCCCTTTCTCATTTAGGGCTTTTCTCTCATAAGCATTCAACCCTCTTTGTAAATATCTCTCGAATATTATCTGGAGCTTTCATATCTTCTTGAAAGTCTCTTTCTATAGATTTTCATTGTTGATGAATATTGCACATATTATTTGCAGATCTCTTGTGTGGAAGGTGTACCTTTTTGTTGTTTGATCATGTGGCTTGTGGTTTTATGCTTGTTTCACAATTCTAACATGGTATCAGAGCGTGGATTCAATGAACCCCTTCTCAATTTATGAGGTTTTTTTCTTCAACAAAGGTTGCAGGCTTCAAATCTGAATCCCCTTTGTTTTTTTTGCAAATTTTGGAGGTGGTAATTTTTTGAAGCATTTTTGTGTCAAAAGCACCTCGTCCTTGGATCCAAAGCTACTGGAATAGTCAAGATTGACCTTTATTTTGTCAAATTTGTCTTTCAATTGTCAGATCCGTGATGGTTTGAAGATTTAGTGTTTTTTTCCAGATCCAACCAGTACCTGATTTTTTGGGGCGTTTTGATCCCATACGAACCTCACCATTGTGTTCACAGTGGCCAAAAACCCTAAGATCGACTATGAAATCGTCAAAATCCGAGCAGTTGGCATTTGAGGCAAAAAATTTGCCAAGAAGGTCATACGGCCTTCCCAACACGAAAAACGAGGTAAAAGATTTTTTTATCTTGCCAAAAAAAAATCACATCAAAAAAACATATAAAAGTTTTTTAAAAAGCTAAAAGAAGCAGGTTTTTTAAGTTTCAATAAAAATAAATAAATAAAGTCTTGGGGGAGGTACGTTGGGTACCTGCCCCCCTGCATGCGGTACAAGGTACCATCACTGGCAGCGACAGCCTTGGGCCACACACAAGGTGGGTGGGCTCCACCCACCCCCCCTTCCTCTCCCCATTCATTTTTTAATAATTTTTTTGTATAAAGATTTTCTAATTGTTTTTTTCTTAAAAAAAAAAAAAAAGCAAATCAATAGTTTTTAATATTATTTTCTTTTAAAAAAATATTTTGTTTTTAATCTTTTTTTTTAATAAAAAATATGTAAATAGTTATTATGCCCTTTTTACTTTTAAAATAAATATAAGGTAATTACTTTGTAAAAAAAAATTGCAAAATAATGTAAATGCAGCCTTAAATCTAGCAGACATCCACATTTGGAGGTATTTTTGCTAGATTTGGCAACTCTCTACATTTGGTGGATTTTTTTGCTAAATTTGGTGGAGGTTCTTTTGCCCTTCTCAGCCCCTCTTCGTTGGGATTTTCAGTTTTGCACCTCAACTTCCAGAGGCCATATCTCAGCCATATGGTGGTCTTTTCACGTGCAATTTTTTTTTGAAATGGGGTGAAATTTCACACTCTTCATAGTGGTGCAGATATTTTCCAGTTTTGACTTCTACTTTTTCCCAGAATTCTATTTTCTTAGTGTTGTAGTTGTTCAGTTCTCATTTTGGAGACTTTGACGGGCCATATCTTCTGCATCCAAACACATTTATCATTTTTTTTGGTTTATTTTTATTTTTTTGGTTATGGGCCCACATTGCATGTATTTATCTTATGTAAATGCACTGAAATAAAGTGTCACAACTGGTGAATTATGGGATCTTGCCTATCACTTTGTGCCTTATTGTACTTGCACTATGTTATTAAGTTCCATGGGGGTTGATGTTTGCCTTTGTTTGCTTTCATACCTTTCTCATGCGTGTGTGACTTTTTTTTCACACCCTTTATATCTGCTTGTACTTTCATGTTTGCATGTTCATATGTTCCTAATTCTTCTTCATGCACTTCTTTCTAGCGTTTAGTTCCAGTATCCATGTCACGCCTCTCCCTTTTCAACATTATGGGGGGGGTTCTACTATTGGTGCTAATGCTTCCTTGGTTTCACGCTGGAGTGAGCTATGTATACAGTATGTGTTCCTATGTACTAGGTGGATGCAGCGGTTGGTTACCCATACATTTCGGTGAGATGGAGTACTTACCATATGGACACTCTTGCATTCCTATTTTTGGAGGTGACCTTCCATTTCCACTTGATCAGTTCTTTAGAATTTTGGTACTTTTGTCATGTGTATCTTCGAGTTCCAGGTGTTTTCCTTTGTTTGTCATCTGATTCAAGTAGTGTCATTGAGGGCACTCATGCAGATTCTTGTCTTCTTGATCCTGATCTTTATATGTTTCAGTGAAAGTTCTTGTTTCAGCATTTTAGCAATCATTTTATGACAATTTTTTTAGCTTCTTCATGATTCAATGGTGTTCTCCTTGTTCATCCTTTGTTCCTATCTTTTGGGACAACATTTCCTTGTTTGTAGGCTTCTTCAGTCCTTCACTTGGATTTCATCTCTTTTTGGAGTGGATTTTTTCCCATGAGGTTTTCTCTATTTCTCTACATTATAGAGATCTTTTGTTTGTACATGGGTACCTTTTTTGGCCTTGTTTGTCAGGACCCATCATGCATTCTTTTTAGGGTTTTTAGCTACTCCCTAAGTTCATCTTAAGGGGGGGTGTTAGGGTTATCATACATTAGCTAATAATTAATTAATCTTTAATTGATTATTAGCCTAATTTATTCTTTGCACTTAAGCTAAATTTAGAATTGCTTTATTAGTTGAGTTAATATTAGATCATTATGTCTCATCTCATATGATGTTGACACTTGCCATGATCTGATCCCTTTCTCATTTAGGGATTTGTTTTTATAAGCATTCAACCCTCTTTGTAAATATCTCTCGAATATTATTTGGAGCTTTCATATCTTCTTGAAAGTCTCTTTCTGTAGATTTTCCTTGTTGATGAATATTGCACATATTGTTTGCAGATCTCTTATGTGGAAGGTGTACTTGTTTATTATTAGATCATGTAACTCATGGTTTTGTGCTTGTTTCATAATTCTAACAATTACTACCCAACCCCCTATTCCATCTAGGTTATCACTTAATTACAAAAATCCCACATGGGTTACCCAGGCGTCCCTTTGTGCATCGGCCCCCATTGAGAGCCACTCCCCTACTAGCAACGAGGAACCCAATAAAATCAACAAGGGCAAAACCAACTTGCACAATCTCACAACCGACAAGGTAAAGCCATAAAATACAACATGAAAACCACCAAAGTACATATCTTGAGCATGGCATGGACCATCTCGCTCTCAAATACAATTGTAAATGAGTAAGGGCGGTACATGGATAAAGTCCCTTAAAAACACATCGTAATTGCAAGATCAATCCACTTTCAAATTGAAAAATTCATGAAACCAAAACATATATCCCAAAGCCTTTGGAAGACTAACAATACCACATTATACAAAGGAATTCAATTTAATCCTATATGAGTGTGGATTTGCACCCCTAATAAAAATTCTCCTTTCACACCTTTACACTTTATAAAACTGAAAGTGGGGGTTTAATTCCACTTAAGCTCGCTGCTTGCATTCCACTTGGCACCTTGTTTGTGTGTTGGTGGGGGCATTTCTGTTAGGGACGCCCACACGGCGCACTTACGTCCCTAGAAAATTCCTGCAACTGGAGATTATAGAGGTGTTACATTTTTTATTAGAAGTTGAAGAGTAATGTTTTTCTTCGATTGGTCGACCCGGATATGGTCGTTTTTCATCCATCTCGTCATAATCTTCACTCTTTCATCCATAGCTCTCTTTAGCAAAAATTTTGAACAAGTTGGCACACTCTCCCCATGCTTTAAGCATTCACTTCCAAGCTTTGTAGCAGCATCCTTCACTCCATTGTAGCAATCTACCACTCCATAACTTTGATAGTGCGAGCGCAGGACAAACACCACGGTAGCAAAGGCTTGAGTTCCTCTCATTCACTCCTCCACAAGCCTTGAGCACTTTGGATGGAGGTGGTAAGATCCTCTCATTCTCCTCTATCGTATTTGATTGAGTAAGCACATATTGTTTTGTAGTGTTTCTTTCATGCATAGCTTGTATTTCCTTTCTTTATCGTTATCTCTAATATTACAAACTTGGTTGTCTGTGGAGATGGAAACTCCAAGATAGGGGTCTAACTGAGGCAAGCCCCTAAACAGCCCCAACACTTTCCCTCTTTGATTGTGCAGGTGGAGAGATCTCGAATCAAGTTGGTGAGAGGATTGTTCTACGGAATCATCTTTGTCACCCTTGCGGTAATATAATTCTTTTACCACATTCGTATTTACCTTTCTCTTTTCATAGTCTTGTTCTTTACTTCCCAAAACTGATAGACTAGGCTGTTAGTCCTTTCTTAGGATTCCAACCTTGTTTCTTTGGTTTTATGGCCATATAGACGCTAGCGCACTTGTGAGATGCCAGCGCGTCACGTTGTTGTCCCAAAACCATTCTTTTGTCCTCAGACAAAGACCTACCTGAGACGCAGAGTTGACTCTAGAAAGTGACTCTCCTAGTCTCCCTTCAATTCCCAGGATTGCAGAGTGATCGAAGGATGCATAATCCTCATCATTCTCATTCATTCTATCCTAACCATCCTTTGAATTGAGGTAAGTTAGGGCAGCCTTTCCACTCTTGGCCTTTTGTGACCTGGGGCCTTGCAGTGGGTGGTCTCCCTCTCTTACATTTTTGGTGAACTTGACGTGAACCATTTTGGTTCTATTTTTCAACACTGAAATCTCATTTCCTCATATCCTAGGTGTTGTAGGTGTGAGTGTTGTGAGGCTCCCGCCTCGCAACCCAACCTATGACCCCTAGTAGGCGTAGTTGGAAGGTTCCAAAGTATTGCATAATGTAACCTTAATTGGGTCACGACTTTATCTCGTAAACCTTAGGAGGCTTTGTAGAAATACCATCTAGTGTGCGCGATGGCCTCTTTCCTAAATCAACCTATTCCCTCTGCAGACTATGAATAGTGGTACTAGCATAACCTTCACTTCACAGGACCTATCAATGGGATTCAATAGAGAACCATCTCCTCTTTACATTCTTGTGAGGATAAATGGGAATAATGTTGCAAGTGTTCTTGTTGATCCGACATCTCAAGTGAATATTATAACTGAGGAGATCATGTTGATTAACTTCCTGCATAAGGATGGGTACGATGCACCTAAGAGCACCGTCTGCACACACGACAAATTTTTCATACCTCCTATAGGGAGTATCGTCCTATTGGTCCTCGTTGGACCTAAATCTGTAAGCCTGAAGTTTGACATTATCCCAGGGTCCGAACTCTTCAGAGTGAAGCTAGGTATCCCCTGGCTAGTAGCTATGAACGCAATTCCCTTGATTATACAAAAGTGTCTGAAATTTGTTCATGGAGGTTTAGTACATGTTGTCCATGACACCGGTTATAGACCATCAGTTGCGCATGGAAGCTATACCCTAGATTACTTTTGGTCAGCATCCCTTGGTCCTCTCTTACTTAGGAAGGACCTCCTACACTGCACATATCAAAACTATAAGAAGGGGTGCGCTAGGCCGGCCGAAAGTAAGATATCCTCCTTCGCCTTATGTCATCTCGCATAGAACATGTCTTAAGGTTGACAGTGATGTCACTAAGGCACGTAGAAGAGAAGAAGAGAAGTGGTCTCGAGACCCTCCTTCTTCCTCTTCCATTGTTCAGCCTAATGCTTCCTCTCACCCTCTCGTAGTACCATCTGCTTATGTCTCACATTTGCAATAGAATCCCATGGTGCTCACTTGGCGAAAGGCCAAGCATCCTGCATTTGAGCTTCCTATCCTACCAATGGAGCCTAGGCCCATTCAGTATGGAAGATAAAAAGCCTCTCATGGAGAGTCCCCTTTGTCTCGGCCTTCACGGCCTCCTACTATCCCTGTTCCTAAAATGGTGAATGGGAAGAGGCTCACTGCTGAGGCGTTAGAGTCAACTCCTCTCGTTGCTTCTAAACCTACCTCTCCTTCTCCCACTCAGGATTTTTCCCTTCCACTATAAATAGTCATGGAGGACACTCCCATGGCTGAGCAGGATCCTTTCATCCCTTCACAGATCTCGGCTTTCAATTCGAAGAGTCATAGAAACCGCCTTGCATGAGAGCATGAGCACTGGAAAAAGACTCTCCTAGTCAAGCAGGCCTCCTTACAGAAGGAGGAAGAGAAGACAACACCTCCTATTGTGTCTTCCTCTTTCCCTCCTTTCATCTCTTGATCTTCTCTGACTCCCATTGTGAGCGCACATGCGCCTGGAAGGGTGCAAGTGTTCATCGCTCCTTCGACAGAACTGCCCTTGTTGACTTTTTTCCCAGATGTCTTGCCTTTCCCAAAGCCCATGGATATGGTAAACACTTTGGTTATGTCTGTTGCAGTTCTTTCCTCCTCTCCCTTGACCCTCCTTGTTTCATCTGTGGGGAGTTGACCTCCCTCGATGAAGAAGAAGGTAGAGTGTGGACCCTCCAACAACGAAGGACGTAAGAATATCCCACCTTCTCCAAAAGGTGGCCCCAAATTGACTTGTTATTTCCTAGCAACGGAACCAGTCTTGGCCTCCCTTGAGTTTTTCACCGCTCTCGAGTCTCTCGATGAGCCTAGCGGTGAACCTTGGGTACAAACTCCTTCGTCCATTGAGGTGAAGCATGGCACTCCCGTTAAGTGTATATTCAACTCGGTGGATGAATTTCTGACCTTGTCAGCGATCTTTGCGAGGTTGTTGACCTTGGACACACAAGAGTTGAGCAACAGAGACCTCATCGGTTCCTCTGCCTTGGCCCTTGTTGCGGGAGGATCGAAAGCTCCTCCCCTTAACATTACATCGTTGCAGGCTTGTCATTCTTCCCCCTTCGATGATCTAGAATGGGAAGCTGACGACCTCTTGGTCGACCAATGTTAGGGGGAGACCCTCTTCTTGATCTTTAGATTAGATGTGTGTGTGTTGTAATGTGCTTCCCTCATAGTCATGTTATATGTGCCTATATGACCCTCATCACCCCTATTGGTACTTGGATACAGGCAAGGTGTTTGTGTCGTGAACCTTCTTCTATATGTTTCTCTATTCTTTCATGTTTGTGATTGACTTTCAAAAAATTGGGGATGATGCAAAGCGTCAGGAGCATTTAGGCCTCCTTCCATGTTGACCCAATTTTTTACTTTTACTTTTCCTTTCGTGCATTCTTCCTAATCTAGTTGGGGATTGATGATCCTTCACCTCTTGTCGCGATTACCTAATATATATAAAGGCAGATCTGACCCTGTGAAACCATATTGCCCTGTGCCCTCTATGTGTGATCTCCTTTCTCTTACTTTTCCCTTTATCTTTCTCGCGTCTTTGTTTAAGTTGTCCCTTTCATGTGCAACAACGCCTCCTCTACATCACTTGGTCTTTAGAAAGCACATTCATTACCAAAAAAAAAATTCTCAAAGACCCTTCACACACTTCTTTGTTAGAATTGCATTCTCAACATGAAACCTTAGCAGAACATGTTTCCTTCATCATGGGTTCATAAAGAAAGGACTTGGAAACCCTCTTTTGAAGAGGGAACGGTCTTAGTCTTCCCCTCACATGAGCGCATCTCCTTCCTTTCGAATTCCTTGAAGAAGTGAATATCTTTCAAAAGGATTCCTTGATGATGGATCGATTCGAGAAAGAAGGCATCAACTTTCAACAGTGTGTCCCCTGAGTGGATCCCTTCTTTTCACGTCGGGTTCCCAAGGGAATCCTTCAAAAACTCTTAATAAGTTCTATGGCATCTAGCTTGGGGGCAGCCCAACTAGGCCGACTTCACAGCTTGACGTCTAGCTCGGGGGCAGCCCAACTAGACTTCACCTTTCAAATAGTGCGTCCCTTGAGTGGACCCTCCTTCCTTTTGAAGAGTTCCTGAGGGACCCCTTTGAAATTTTTGTAACTTAGTGATGGTCTGTGTGACTATCCATTCAGTCGCTTGCGTGGTTGATCCTTGATGTGTTCTATTTGCAGGTAAACATGTCACCATCTATGACTCTACAAAGTCCCCTTTACTCGGTATCCCTCATGTGAGATTTCTTGAGGGATACCTTCCTTATAGGCCTACGGGCCTATAAGGTTCTTTACTCGGTCTCCCTCATGTGAGAGTTCTTGGGGGATACCTTCCTTGCAGGTTTGCGGTTCTGTAAGGATCTTTTTTTGGTTTCCTTCATGTGAGATTTCTTGAAGGATACCCCCCTTGCAGGACCGTGAGCCTATGAGGCACTTTTGTACTTCAACTTTGTATTTTCGCGGAACTATGAAGTCCTTTCCTGCACTTTTGAGTTCGCTAGACCATGCTCTACTTCCTCGTCAATTCAGGTATACATCTCTTAATCTGTCACTTTCTTACTACTCTACTTTACCGAAGCACTCATCAGTACTCGTGCTCGCTAAAGTGGGGGGAAAGTGTATGACCATGAATTTGCACCCCTAACGCAAATTCCCCTTTCACCCCTTTACAATTTAGAAAATTGAAAGTGGAGGTTTAATTCCACTTAAGCCCACTACCTGCATTCCACTTGGCACCTTGTTTGTGTGTCAGTGGGGGTGTTTATGTTGGGGACTCTTGTGCAGTGTGCGAACGTCTATGCGACACACTTATGTCCCTGGCAGATTCCTATGGCTAGAGACTACAGAGGCGTTACATTTTCGATTGGAAGTCGAAGAGTAACATCCCTCTTCAGCTGGCCGACCCGAATATGGCCATTTTTCATCCATCTCTTAATAATCTCTTTCATCCATAGCTCTCTTCAGTAGAAGTTTTGAACAAGTTGGCACACTCTCCTCATTCTTTAAGCATTCACTTCCAAGTTTTGTAGCAACATCCTTCACTCCATTGCAACAATCTACCACTCCATCACTTTGATAATGTGAGTGCAAGATAGACACCATGGCAGCATAAGCTTGAGTTCCTCTCATTCACTCCTCCACAAGCCTTGAGCACTTTGGATGGAGGTGGTAAGCTCCTCTCATTCTCCTCTATCATATTCGGTTGAGTAAGCACATACTATTTTGTAGTGTTTCTTGCATTCATAGCTTGTATTTCCTTTCTTTATCGTTATCTCTACTATTGCAAACTTGGTTGTCCACGGAGGTGGAAACACTAAGATGGGGGTCTAACTAAGGCAAGCCCCTAAACAACCCAAACACTTTCCCTCTTTGATTGTGCAGGTGGAGATATCTTGAATAAATTTTACAAGAGGATTGTTTTACGAAATCATCTTCGTCACCCTTGTAGTAATATACTTCTTTTACCACATTCGTATTTACCTTTCTCTTTTGATAGTCTTGTTCTTTACTTCCCAAAACTGATAGACTAGGTTGTCACTCCTTTCTCAGGATTCTAACCTTGTTTCTTTGGTTTTCTGGTCGTACAGACGCCAGCGCACCTATGAGATGCCAATGTGTTGCGTTGTCGTCCCAGAACCACGCTTATGTCCTCGGATAAAGAGCTACCTGAGACACAGAGTTGACTCTGGAAAATAACTCTCCTAGTCTCTTTTCAATTCTCGGGATTGCGGATTGATCGAAGGACACATAATCCTCATCATTATCATCCCTTCTATCCTAACCATCCTTTGAATTGAGGTAAGTTAGGGCAGCCTTTCCGCTCTTTGCCTTTTGTGACCTATGGCCTTGCATTGGGTGGTCCCCCTCTCTTACAAATCCATAGCCAAAAGCACCTAAATTTCATCAATCAACACATATCCAACACATACAATCAATGAAACAAAACATTACAACATAAGTACTCTTTAAATTAAATATTACTTCCATTTTGAACTATAACCAATATTCACCCAAATTTCACTAATCAAACACATTACTAAATAATCAATCAAACAATACAAGAGGCATTATTTTCACATCTCACATTACTCTTAATTAATTAAGAAGATAATCGACAAACAAGATAATCTAATTCAATTTATTTAATTGATTATCTACATATAAGTAATTATATTCAGTCTACTTGATTACCCAATCTACTTGTCTAACAAAACAATTAATAAAATGAATATAATCCTTCTTCTACCATAACCATAGAAAAAAAATATATATATAAACATTCCTCTTGATTGAACTTTCAAAAAAGTATTGATTCTTTCTTATCAATTAAGTTCTCAAATGATTTATAATCATACTATCTAATTAAATCCTTTTATCCTATTCAGAGAAAGGCTCATAATGAACAAGGGTCATGGAGTTAAGATAGAAAATGGGAAACATTCTAAGAGAGATTAATAGAGGGCCTAGAATGACACAAACCATCTCAAATTTTCATGGATATTTTGAAGACAATAAATGCTCAGACCATGAATGGTCTCCTAAATAGGTTACTATGAGATTGAGTGTTTCCAGACAAGAGGGTTGGGGTAAATAAGCTTTGACACAAGCTATAGTCGTCCATCAAGATCAAGATTATCATTTCAAATAACCTACTTACATGTACATATTCAAGTAAAAAGAAGAAATAAATATTTCATGACTCCAGTCTAAATCTCATTGTCGCCCAGAGCAAGGAGACAAGAAACAACCATTGCCGTCAAGAACGGGGAATAATGAGGAGCAAGATTATTACAAGATAGAATAATGGTCAGGATATTTAAATAGATGTTACAGTAGTGAACGCCCTTAAAGATATATAGATAAAAGGTGGTAACAAACACAAGGCACATGATCCCTCAGTTTACTATGATCGTAGGGTATGCACAAAATGTGCATGATGAAATGATAAGAGACTTTCATGAAAATGTAGTAAAGGACTGGTTCCTTTATACATATATAATTGATATAAATAGATGGGTCAAAATATTATAAGGAGACTCTCTATTCCTCTCATTCACTCGATGAGTTGGGAAAATAATGTAAAGATATGAGTTCAGCATAATATCAAACAAGGAAAGGCGTACCAAACCAGGATTCCCTTGAGCACAACAAGCTTGGGTACACGAAAAAGGCTATGAGGACGTAGCAAGGAAGAGACGTATAGTGCGTAAGGCAGGAGGACTCTAGGGCTCACGTCTTAGGAATGATTTGCTACAAAATATGCAAAATTAGGATTTATTTAACATAACTTAAGAAAATTTGAAGCAAATACAAAGGGACTTGCTTAAAGCCGAAGGTTATAACTACCACAAGGTGATAAATAAAATAAAGTGTCAATCAAACATAAGGATTAGAGAATTTTAACCATTCTTGGTAAGATTGAATCACTTGTTGAAGGAGAGAAGCCATGAAACGATACGGCTACCCTAGAGAGATGTGTGTATACCGAGTATACCAGACCGGGCGTTAGCAATAAAGAATAATGATGCAAGAATTACACATGATAACGGCTCAAATATGGGAGAAGAATAGGTACAATACAAAATCTTAAATTTACAACCTTCAAAAGAACAATGATACACAAGGAATCAGTCTCAAACATTAAAAATTGATATGCTAAGAAAGTAATGGTATAAACTTGGTAAAACATCAAACTTAGCAATGGAGTACAGAAGATTGAAATCAACTTCATGGGTTTACTACTATTCTTGATCACCAAGCTAAGCTAAAAGATGGAGGGAAACAATATATACATATACCTGAAAATTTTTCCAATAGACTGAAATGCCAATTAGAGGGGTATGTGCAGGATCATCATGGAAAAAATAGGCCCTTAAGTGGCAATGAAAATTAAGAAAAATTAGAGTTAGGCAACTTGATGTAAAATTTTGAATAAGTTATCTATATTATTTCAAAAATATGTAAGAATAGAATCTATGGCAAATTGAATGCAGTTTCTAATCTACTAGGTTTATTTTTCTAAAAAAAAATCTATTTGGTGAAAAATTGAAATTTCAATGCAGTAGTACTTAAATTTCAAGGAAAAAATAAGAAGTAGGTGTCTATCTGACCACCCTAAACATAACAAAATTATAATATTTTAGATATAACTAGAGGACTTGTGTCTAGATGTGATGCATATTTTTTTCCAAGTAAATAATTAATTATGAATTTTTTATTAAAAAATTTCAAAAATATTAAAAATCATATGTCTGACCACCTTAACTTGGTCAAAACTTTATGAAATTCAATTTTTTTTTAATCCTATAGTATGTCAAGCATAGAATGTGACGCATGTTTTGGATTCAAAAAATGTGATACCATTTGAAAGCTATAGATGTTTTTCGATCAGGCTATCAATCAAGACTTTAGTCGTAATTCTAATAGAAAATGAATAATAATTATTTATTAGATTCAAAGTAAATTATAATTTATATTGGTGGAAAGCTAAGAATCTCCTTTACAAACCCTTTTCATTTCATCAATTTTGGGTAAAAAAAAGTCGCCAGCCACATGAACGAAGTCTGAAAAAGCAAGGTAAGTTGTTAAACACGTTTTTTGTGTTGACTTCTTAGGATTGGAAAGTCATAACCAAATTGTAAAGCAAGCCCGAGGCTAATCCCTAGGCATTAAATTCTATGTCAGACATATTGGATATATGATTTGAATCCGATATCTGATATGTTTTAGATATGAGTTCAAAAATATTATACAATTTAAAATATATGATTTAAAAAATGCAATAAAGTTTATAATTTAATATATAATATACAATATAGTTTATAATGTAATATATAATTGTAAGAGAGGGGGACCACCCACTGCAAGGCCCCGGATCATAAAAGGCCAAGAATGAAAAGGCTGCCCTAACTTACCTCAGTTCAAAGGAAGGTTAGGATAGGAGGGATGAGAATGATGAGGACTATGTGTCCTTCGACCACTTTGCAAACCTAAATGTCAGACAAAGACCAAGCGAGTCAGCCTTTAGAGTCAGATCTGTGTCTCAGGAAGCTCTATGTCTGAGGACAAAAGTGCAGTTTTGGGATGACAGTGTGGCATACTAGCGTCTCACAGGTGCGTTGGCGTTCGTACGCCCAGAAAACCAAAGAGACGAGGTTTTTCTCTAAGGAAGGACTAACAACCTAGTCTACACTTTTCTAGAATGACATAATAGGATTAAGAAGTGCGAAAAATATAGATTAACGTGATAAAGGAAGTATATTACCATGAGGGTGACGAAGACGATTTCATAGAGTATCATCCTCATCAACTTGCTTCAAACTCTCTCCACCTGCACATAATAAAGGGAGAAATTTTTGGGGCTATATAGGGGCTTTCCTCAGTCAAACCCGCATCTTGGTGTTTCCATCTCCATGGACAACCAAGTTTGGAATAGTAGAGATAATGATAAAGAAAAGAACTACAAGCTACGTAAACACAAAACACTTCAAGCAATACGTGCTTACTCAATAGAAAATAATAGGAGAGATTAGAGGAGCTTACCACCTCCGTCCAAAGCACTCAAGGCTTGTGGAGGAGAGAACGAGAGGGACTCAAGCCTCTTTTGTTGCAGTGTTTGTCTTGTTCTCACCCTATTGGAGTGATGGAGTAGTGGATTGCTTCCATGGAGTGAAGGGTGCTACTGCAAAGCTTGAATGGGTGTTGAAAGAGTGTAGAAAATGTGAAGTGATGAACTCAAGATCTCTCAAAACCTCCTTCCAAAGTTATGCTGAAGAAGGTTATGGATGAAAGAGTGAATATTATGAAGAGATGGATGAAAAATGGCCATATCCGAGTCGGCCAACCAAAGAGGGACGTTACTCTTCGAATTCCAATAAAAAATGTAACACCTCTACAATCTCCAGCCATAAGAATTTTCCAGGGACGTAAGCACGATGTGCGCATGTTTACGCACCGTGTGGGCGTCCTCGATAGAAATTCCCCGACTAACACACAAATAAGGCATCAAGTGGAATGCGAGCAATAGGCTTAAGTGGAATTAAGCCTCTGCCTTTGGTTTTCTAAAGTGTTAAGGAGTGAAAGGGGAATTTGCGTTAGGGGTGCAAATTCATGCTCATACATTTTTCCCCCACTTTAGCGAGCTCGAGTATTGATGAGTGCTTCGGTAAATTAGAGTAGTAAGGAAGTAATAGAGTAAGAGATGTATACATGAACTAATGAGGAAGCAAAGCACGATCTAGCAAACCCGTAAGTGCAAGAAAGGGCTTCGTAGTTCTACAGAAATACAAAGCTAAAATATGAAAGCGCCTCACAAGCTCACGATCCTACAAGGGGGGTTATCCTTCAAGAACTCTCACATGAAGGAAACCAGGAAAAGCACCTTATAGCCCCATAAACCTACAAGGAAAGTATCCCCCAAGAACTCTCACATGAGGGAGAGCAAGAAAATCACCTTACAGACCTACAGACCAACAAGGAAGGTATCCCCCAAGAAATCTCACATGAGGGAAACCTAGAAAAGTACCTTACATACCCACAAACTTGAAAGGAAGGTATCCCTCAAGAACTCTCACATGAGGGAGACTGAGTAAAGCACCTTACAGACCCATAGACCTGTAAGGAAGGTATCCCCCAAGAACTCTCACATGAGGGAGATCGAGCAAAGGGGGCTTCATAGAGTTAGAGATAGCGACATGTTTACCCATAAATAGAACACATCAGGAAGTGGTCGTGTAGGCCAATGAACGAACAGTCACGTAGACCATCGCTAAGTTGTAATACTTTCAAAGGGGTCCCTCAGCAACCCTTCAAAAGGAAGGAGGGTCCACTCAAGGGACGCGTTGTTTGAAAAGTGAAGTCTAGTCGGCTTGTCCCCAAGCTAGATGTGAAGATGCGAAATAAGTCTAGTCAAGCTACCCTCGGACTAGACACAAAGTTGTTCAACCGGTCTAGTCGAGCTACCACTAGACTAGATGCCATAGAACTTGTTAAGAGTTTTTTTTGAAGGGGTCCCTTGGGAACCCGGTGTGAAAAGAAGGGATCCACTCAAGGAACACGCTGTTTAAAAGCTTAATGTCTACCTTCTCAAATCGATTCACCATCAAGGAATCCTTTTGAAAGATTTCACTTCATCAAGGAATTCAAAAGGAAGGAGATATGCTCATGCGAGGGGAAGACTAAGACCATTCCCACTTTGGAGGAGGATTTCCAAGCCCTTTCTTTACAAACCCATGATGAAGGAAACATGTTCTGCCAAGGTTTCAAGTTGAGAATACAATTTTAACAAAGAAGTGTGTGAAGGGTCTTCAAGAAAAGATTTGTTTGGAAATTAATGTGTTTTCTAAAGACCAAGTAACGTAGAAGAGGCGTTGTCACACATGAAAGGGACAACTCAAGAAAAGACAAGAGAAAGATAAAATAAAAAGTAAAGAAATAGATCACGCATAGAGGGCACAGGGGGATCTAGTTATACGGGGTCAGATCTACCTTTATTTATATATAGTAGGTAACTATGGTAAGAGGAGAAAGATCATCAACCCCCAACCAGATCAGGAATAATGCATGGAAGGCAAAGTAAAAATAAAAAATGGGTCAACATGGAAGGAGGCCTAAAAATTCCCGACGCTTTGCATCGTCCCCAATTTATCGAAATTCAATCACAAACATGGAAGAATGAGGACACATATAGAGGAAGGTTTAAAACACAAACACCACACCTGTATCCATGTACCAACAGGGGTGATGAGGGTCATCCAGGCACATGTAGTACAATCACAACACCCACACATCTAATCTAAAGATCAAGAAGAGGGTCTCCTCCTAACACTGGTCGACCAAGCGGTCAACGACTTCCCACTCTAGACCATTAGAGGGAGAAGGGTGACGAGCTTGCAATGGTGTAATGTTAAGGGAAGGAGCTTTCGATCCTCCCACAAGGGCTAAGGTAGAGGGACCTATGAGGTCTTTGTCACTCAACTCTTGTATGTATAGGATCAATGACCTAGCGAAGATCATAGACAAGGTCAGAACTTCATCCACTAAGTTAAACATGCACTTAATAGGAGTGTCATGTTTTACCTTGGCAGAGGGAGGATTTTGCACTTGAGGTTCACCACTAGGCTCCCCAAGGGACTCAGAAGCAGTGATGAACTCGAGGGAGGTCGATACTGGTTCCATTACTAAAACAAAACAAGTCAATTTGGGGCCACCCTTCGAAGAAGGTGGGTTCTTCTTACGTCCTCCATTACTAGAGGAGCCATGTTCTACCTTCGTCTTCATTGGAGAAGGTGAACTCCCTATAGATGAAACAAGGAGGGTCGAGGGAGAAGAGGAAAGAACCGTAGTGGATGCAATCAAAGTGTTCACCATGTCCACGGGGTTTGGGAAAGGCAAGACATCTAGGACGGAAGTCAACAAGGGGGCTCCATCGAAGGAGTGATGAACACTTGCACCCTTCAAGGCACATGTGTGCTCGCAGCGGGAGCAAGAGGAGATTTAGAGATGGAAGGAGGAAAAAATTAAGACACAACAGGAGGTTTCATCTTCTCTTCCTCCTTCTTTTGTAAGGAGGGTTGCTCAGCTAGGAGAGCCTTTCACCGGAACTTACGCTCATGTGCAAGGCAGTTTCTACAGCTCTTCAAACTGGAAGCTGGGATTTGTGAAGGGACAGAAGGATTCTTCTCAGCCATGGGAGTGTCCTCCATGGTCATTTCTAGCAGAAGGGAAAACTCCTAAGTGGGAGGAGGGTCAAGCTCAGAAATGGCGGGAGGAGTTGACTCTACCGCCTAAGAAGCGAATCCTTTCCTATTCAGGGGAACAGGAATAGGTCGAGGGGCAAACTCTCTCTGCGAGCCTTTCTTTCTGTCATACAAATAATACAAGGGTCTTGGGGACCCATTAGGGAGATTGGATACCCTGACCTTGGGCTTTCACTAAGGAGGCATCATCGGACTTAGCGGGTAGAATCTGGGCTTGTTCATCCAATACTCTTCCCAAGAGAGGGGAGTGGACAAATTAGCTTGAGGGGGAGCGAGCTTCTTCTTTCCTTTTCGAAAGGAGGAGGTAGCTAGATTCTCTACCATGGGAAGGGTCAATTTTGGCCATTCCTTGTCCCTAATTTTGTACTTCACGTAGTTCTTATAAAGCAGGTTCATTCTCTGTGGGAGTGGACCAACTAGAGTGGACCAAAAGTGATCCAACGAATATCCTCCATAGGATACCATAGGCTGATATCTGGTGTCATACACTACATGTACAAAACCTTCGTGGGAAAACTTAAGGCACTTATGAATTACATAGGCAATCCAATTTATGGAAGCTAGCCAAGGTATGCCTAGATTCACTCTAAATAGGTCTGACTCGGGGATGACATCGAAGACCATGTCGACACTCCTAGGTCCAACTAAGATGGACAACGTTATTAATCCATAGGGTTTAAGAGAAACTCCATCATGTGTGTGAATGATGGACTTGGTTTTGTCATATTCCTCCCTTTTTACAGAGTTTAAGAGTAACGTCTCCTACGTGATGACATTCACTAGACTCGCAGGGTCAACCAAGATCCCTGTCGCAATGTTACCATTGAGGCGAGCAAGAATATAAAGTGGAGAAGGCTTGCTATTTGTTGGAACGTCTTGTGAGGTAAATTTTTCCTCTGGCGAGTCGGTCACAAGATGAGGAGAGGGATTAATAGTAACCATGTTAACATATTCCTCAAGGTGAGAAGCTGAATCAGCGAAATCGATAATCATGTTAGCAGAATATGATGGAAACGGGTCCGTGTATATCTACAATTCACTGTTACCTTTTGCCATTGATTTTTTCATGTTTTGTTTTTCTACATCAAGATGGATACTACCATCCTCAATGTGGTCCTGTATCGCATGATGCAGGCACATACAACGTTTGGTATCGTGTCTATTAACTCGATGGTACTAACAATAAGTATTTTCTTCATACCAGCTCGGCTATGGTTCTCTAACTGGCTTAGGAAGTGGCAAGGTAAGGATCTTATCCTTCAACAATTTCTGCAAGATGGAAGAATAGGATTTTGAGAGCTTCGTAAACTTTCGATCGCTTCTGAGGCCATCGTTATCCATAACAGCTACTACATTCGCAAAAGTTTTACCTCTTCCTGAGATCAATACGATAGATCTTCCTTTGGAATGGGAGCACGAGGGAGGACCCCTGAACTGAACCATTGTTTGTTGTTATTCTCATAAAGCCACACACAAATGTACAAAAGAAAGATACATGATGAGGGCAAACTTCTCTTGCCAAGGCCTTTGTAAGTTTCCTATGAAGACCTTTTGTACATCACAATCAGGTAACGAATACGATATATGTGAGAAGAGTGCTTGGTACCGTGCTATAAAGTATAATATTTTCACTATCCCCTTGTTTGCATCTAACAAGGTCTGAGAAGGTCATCTTCGGTCCGATGTTGACTTGGAACTGTCACAAGAATTAATTCACAAGTTGATCGAATGTGAAGATGGAATTATCGGGCAAGGAACAATACCAATCCAACATTGTATCTTTGAGGGATCAGGGAAATAATTTAGCCATCAATGCATCATGATGGAAAAATTTTGTGCATAAGGTGTTAAAGGAGGATAGATATGTCTGTGGGTCCCCTTTACCACCGTATTTCTCAAATTTTGGAATCTCCATCCCTTGCGGGAAAGGAGTGTTTAGGATTGCAACCAAAAACGGATTGTGTCGAAAGAAGGGCTAGAAGATAGGCTGGGCTGAGGCCTAGGAAAGGTTTTCCAACTGGTTCTACATCTTCCCCATATTTCGAAGAAGGGTATTTAGAATAGGGTCATTAGAATACATAGGACCGCCGAAACCACCACCAAAGCCATCATTGTGACTACCACCAGAACCGCCACTAATATCATCGTCACCGGTATGACCTCCGCTAATGCCACCACTGTGACCACCACTAGATTCGCCACCAATACCGTCGCCACCAGTGTGACTTTCACTAGAGCCACTTCCAGATCTAAAGCCACCACCATGACTTCCACTGGCATCACCTCTGCTAATGCCACCCCCACTTCCAAAGTTCCCACCACCAAAGCCTCTACCCATCATTTCACCAAATCCTCCACCACCAGAGCTGACAAAAGGGGTGAAGTGGAAACCAAAAGGGTTCCTGTTTAGTTTGATAATATCCAAACTTTCAGAGGTAGAGGGTATATTGACTGAGGGGACCGTGTCATCCATATACATGGATATAGGAGGCATCAAAATATCCAGGTGCCTCTCACGTTCCTCGAAGAGGCCACCTCGTATCATGCGACCAAAGCTCGAGGGGGAACATGCTTTGGCCAGACCAGCGAGACTAGCCAAGAGTTCTACACCTGTCCGGTCTTTTTCCACCATGTATCTTATTTCATTAATCACCTTAGCAACCCTAGCCAACTTCAAGCTGCCTTCCAAGTGATTTTCCAATGCACCCAACCCTTTCTCAAGACTAACAACGTACTCAGAAGGGATAAAAACAGCCTCATACTCATCTAGAGATGAAGAGGTTGGTGATGCAGGAGTAGGGATTCGATCAATCTCACCAAGAAATCTAGATTTGCCTCATGCTACGTGCTCCTGTGCAGACAAACCAATTGCAAAACCGGAGAAAAGGCCAGTAGTGAAGTTAGAGGAGACCTTCATCTTGTCCATCGGGTGGTGTTGCAAATTTCTTCTAACAATATTCCTAGAGGTCGTAGATTGGGTCATGAAGCTCATAAACTTTCACAACACACCAAGGTATAATGACCAAGCGGTAAATGAGAAATTTTTTAGGAAACTGACAAATGGATAGACATTAGTTCACGTCGGGCTCACAAAAAATGTAAGAGAGGGGGACCACCCAATGCAAGGCCCCAAGTCAGAAAAGTCCAAGAGTGGAAAGGCTAGCCTAACTTACCTTAGTTCAAAGGAAGGTTAGTATAGGAGGGTTGAGAATGATGAGGACTATGTGTCCTTCGACCACTCTGCAAACCCGAATGTCGGACAGAGACTAGGCGAGTCAGCCTTTAGATTTAGATCTGTGTCTCTAGCAGCTCTCTATCTAAGCATAGAAGCACAATTCTGGGACGACAGTGTGGTGTGTTGGCATCTCACAGGTGCACTGGCATCTATACGGCCAGAAAACTAGAGAGACGAGGTTTTTCTCTAAGGAAGGACTAACAAACTATTCTACGCATTTCTAGAATGACATAATAGGATTAAGAAGTGCGAAAAATATAGATTAACGTGATAAAGGAAGTATATTACCACGAGGGTGACAAAGACTATTTCATAGAGTATCCTCCTCACCAGCTTGCTTCAAACTCTCTCCACCTACACACAATAAAGGGGGAAATTGTTGGGGTTGTATAGGGGCTTGCCTCAGTTAGACCCTCGTCTTGGTGTTTCCACCTCCACGGAAAACCAAGTTTGGAATAGTAGAGATAATGATAAAGAAAAGAACTACAAGCTACGTAAACACAAAACACTTCAAGCAGTATGTGCTTACTCAATCAAAAATAATAGGAGAGATTAGAGGAGCTTACCACCTCCGTCCAAAGCACTCAAGCCTTGTGGAGGAGAGAACAAGAGGGACTCAAGCCTCTGTTTCCGCGGTGTCTATCCTATTCTCGCCTTGTTGGAGTGATGGAGTAGTGGATTGTTGCAATGGTGTGAAGGGTGTTGCTGCAAAGCTTGAATGGGTGTTGAAAGAGTGGAGAAAATGTGAAGTGATGAACTCAATATTTCTCAAAACCTCCTTCCAAACTTTTGTTGAAGAAGGCTATGGATGAAAGAGTGAAGATTATGAAGAGATGGATGAAAAATGGCCATATTTAGGTTGGCCAGCCAAAGAGGGGCATTACTCTTCAACTTCGAATCGAAAATGTAACACCTTTGCAGTCTCTAGCCACAAAATCTGCCAGGGATGTAAGTGCGTCACACAGACGTCTGCGCGTCGTGTGGGTGTCCTCGACAAAAATGCCCCCACCGACACACAAACAAGGTACCAAGTGGAATGTGAGCAGCGGGCTTAAGTGGAATTAAGCCTCTGACTTTGGTTTTCTCAAGTGTTAAGGGGTGAAAGGGAATTTGCATTAGGGGTGAAAATTCACGTTCATACAATAATAAACAATTTATGATAATCTCTTACTGATTTATGTATTTAATATATAATATATTATATTATTATGTATAATATTTAAATATTATTTCAATGTTTTAGTTAATGTATAAATATTTAAATATATATTACTAATACATAAAATATTTAAATATTATCTCTTTCCCTCTCTCTCTCTCTCTCCATCTCTCTCTCCCAAGTATCTCACTCAATCACTCCTATCTCTCTCCCCTCTACCCTCTATCTCTCTCCCACTCCCTCCCTCTCTTTCACTGACTCCCTCTATCTCTCTCCCCTCTACCCTTAACCCTAAACCCTAAACCCTTAACCCGTAAACCCTCTACCCTCTAATCTCTCTCTCTCAAGTTTCTCTCTCCTAACCCCCTCTCCCTCTCTTAGGTCTCTCTCTCACTCACTCCCTCTATATATCTCGTTCTACCCTTAACCCTAAACCCTTAACCTTTAAACCCTAGACTCTTAAACCTTCTACCCTATACCATTAACCATATATACCCTTTATCTATCTCCCACTCCCTCTCTCTCTCAAGTCTCCCTCCTACCCCCTCTCCCTCTCTCAAGTCTCTCTCTCAAAGTCACTCCCTCTATCTCTTTCCCCTCTACCCTTAACCCTTAAACCCTCTACCCTCTACCCTTAACCCCCCTCTCTCTCTCTCTCCCTCTCTCTCTCTCTCTCTCCCTCTCTCTCTCTCTCTCTCTCTCTCCCCCCTCTCCCCTCTCTCACTCACTCCCTCTATATCTCTCCCTCTACCCTTAACCATAAACTCTAAACCCTTAACCCTTAAACCTTTAATTCTTAAACCTTCTATCCTCTACCATTAACCCTATATACCCTAGATATCTATAT
>CM021103.1:300754562-300813009 GCA_007115665.2 Sequoiadendron giganteum
CTCTCACACTCACTCCCTCTATCTCTCTCCCCTCTACCCTTAATCCTTAAACACTAAACCCTTATAACCCTCTACCCTCTACCATCAACCCTATACCCTTTATCTCTCTCCCACTCCATCTCTCTCTCAAGTCTCTCACTCAATCACTCTTATCTCTATCCCCTCTACCTTCTATCTCTCTCCCACTCCCTCCCTCCCTCCCTCTCTTTCACTAAATCCCTCTATTTCTCTCCCCTCTATAACCCTTAACCCTAAACCCTAAACCATTAACCCTTAAACCCTCTACCCTCTACTCTCTCTCGAAAGTCTCTCCCTCCTATCCCCTCTCCCTCTCTCAGGTCTCTCTCTCTCTCACTCACTCCCTCTATATCTCTTCCTCTACCCTTAACCCTCAAACCTTGTACCCACTCTCTCTCTCTCTTTGTCTCTCTCTCACAATTCTCTCCCTCATACCCCCTCTCCCTCTCTCAGGTCTCTCTCTCTCACTCACTCTATCTATCTCTCTCCCCTATACCCTTAACCCTTAACCCGTAAACCCTCTACCCTCTACCCTCTACCATTAACCCTCCCTTCCTTATCTCTCTCCCACTCCCTATCTCCCTCTCTTTCACTGGCTTCCTCTATCTCTCAGGTCTCTCTTAAGTCTCTCTATCTCTCTCTCACTCACTCCCGCTATCTCTCTCCCCTCTACCCTAAACCCTAAACCCTTAAACCCTCTACCCTCTACTCTCTCTCTCTCAAGTATCTCCCTCGTACCCTAAAGCCTTATAACCCTCTACCCTAAACCCTAAACCCTTAACCCTTAAACCCTCTACCCTATACCCTAAACCCTTAAACCTTAACCCTAAACCCTTAACCCTTAAGTCCTCTACCCTATACCCTAAACCCTTAAATCTAAACCCTTAACCCTAAACCCTTAACCCATAAACCCTCTACCCTCTACCCTAAACCCTTAAACCTAAAACCTAAACCCTTAACCCTTAACCCTTAACCCTTAACCCTTAAATCCTTAACCCTAAACCCTTAACCCTTAAACCTAAACCCTAAGCCCTTAACCCTTAATCCTCTACCCTCTACCATTAACCCTTAACCCTTAAACCCTCTACACTCTACCCTAAACCCTTAAACCTAAACCCTAAACCCTAAACCCTTAACCCTTAACCCTTAACCCTTAAACCCTCTACCCTTTACCATTAACCCTTAGTCTATGTGCACAAATTGGATATTTGATTTGTAGCACTAAAATCCTACCATTACAAAAAAAAAATTAAAATGTTTTTAAAATCAGATATCCAATTTCATCAGATATTGGATTTGTGGGCCTTAGGAAAACCCCATGTGGGTCATTTTGTGCATTCCAACAAACCCTACATTTTATTTGCAGGCGACAAACGTGAGGTTTTAGATAGGAAGAGATAAAGATCAATTTTTTGGAGCATCTTCTACTCAAATCAGTCATAAGCAATGATTTTTTAGCATCTTTTATGAGGTATAATGGGGAGAAACAGTCGTCAAAAGAAAAAACATAAGAGAAAGCTTACAAAAGAAAAAATTGAAGCATATAGACAAAGAGATAGAGAAGGTCATAGGAAGAGAAGACAAGGTATGTTAAATATTGGTGAACCTGAGCCCTATGGTCTTTCAAGTGAAGAGGAAATTGAAAATTTTCAAGGTGAAAATGTTGAACATGATATTGAAATTGGGAATGAAAATGTTCAAATTGATATTGAAAATGTTCATGGTGAAAATGTTGGAATTGAAGATGTTGAAAATGATATTCAAATTGGGAATGAAAATATTGAAATTGATAATGAAAATGTTCAAGGTGAAAATGTTGGAATTGAAGATGTTGAACATGATATTCAAATTGGGAATGAAATTATTCAAATTGATATTGAAAATGTTTAAGGTGAAAAAGTTGGAATTGAAGATGTTGAACATAATATTGAACCAAGTCTAAATTATGTTTCACCAAATTACATGAGAAATGAAGAACCTTGTGTGGAAGAAAAACATATTCCAAATTCAAGACCTTCAAGAACCCCTAAATGGTTACTTGAAATTGATGAGAACTTTATAAGTAATTTTCAAGGCAAGAAGTCAACACGAAATGTTCAGTTGTGGGCTACAAGACTTTTCAACCAATATTTTAGCGATAAGACATTAACCGAGCAATGCCAACTTTTTGTACAATTGGTAAAGATGCAAAAGATGAGACCTTTGCTAGCCAAATTGAAAATTCATGTGAACAAGAAGACCAAAAAGAATTATATTATTGTCAAAAATATTCTTAATGCTCTTAAGTCTATTAGAAAAAATAACAAGGAAAAAGATAAGAGAGTTGCTCGAGGAGTCATTACAACCGCCCTAGTAAGCCATCAATTGAAAAAGGCTCACTTTATGAGACAAACTTGTATTGATTTTGACATAAATCGTAAAACTTTGGATAGAGCAATTGCAAGAAGACAAAGAATAGATGATCCTCTTCAAAATGATACATGGGATTTTGCTGGGAGGCTTCCATGTGTTGATAAGAAGCTAATCGATAATGTAAAGCAAGTAATTCAGCAATTTTGGCATGATATCTCTATAGTAACACCCAATGCAAAGGATGTTCTAAAGTTAAGAATTGGCAATCGATACCCTACACTGCATCCTAAACATTTCTTGGAATCAAGCCAAACAATGTTGTTCAAATTCTTTATTGAAACACATCCAAATATGGAAATATCACAAAGGACTTTTCAAGGTTTGAAGCCATTTTACTATGTGCCTCTTAAGATTCGTAATACTTGTTGTTGTAAATACCATGTGGATTTTTCAATGTACCATGAACTATTATGCTATATCCATTCTATTTTGCATACTAATGAAATGTTGTAGGAGTGTGGTGCAATGCATCTTCCGAAATCATCAAGGGACTTGCTAAATCTATTTTTATGTTCTAGAGATGATGGTTGCTTTTTCTATAGAAATGTGTTTAAATGTGAAGTGCTCACAATGTGGTGGCTTGTCAAATTTTATTTAATGTTTTCATGAGGGTTTCAAACATGAATTTGGAAAGAATCTTGTTGAGAAAAAGAGATATGAGATAGTCAAATATACTTTGTAGAGTGGAGGTGAAGGTTCTAGATGCGAGTTGGTTACAAAAGAAAGCGGTGTTGCTGATTTTATTTCAAATTTTAAGGACAATCTTTTCTACAAGTATGCAAGGCATAGTCATAGGTCTTAGTGATTGGATCAACAATTCAGGATGTGTAAGGACTCTTTTCCAATTGGAACTATTATATCAGTGGTTGATTTTGTAGAAAACTACACATTGCAACCACAAAACGAGGTACAATCTCAGTATTACAATTCCATTCAAATTGCTATTTTGTCCACATAACATTTAGACATGCACCTAATAGTACAAAGGAGGATCGAAAGATAATCAGAGAGTATCATTTTTATACGAGTTCTTGCAAGAGCATGATATAGCACTAGGCATCTCATTAGGTCAAATAATTGCACAGTTCAATTAAAGAATGCTCGTATGTTTTATTGGTTGAGTAGAATGCATGTAGAGAGGAATGTACCTCATATTTAGAGTTTTTTTTAAGCTAGGCATGGGAAAGGGGAGCATGATGGAGCAAGTGTATGTGTAAAGAGAGCTCTAGTTAAGGAGAAATTGAATATTTTGGGAGCAATATTTAGTGATGCACGTTCTATTATTGATTGGTGTAGTTCAGCATTGTCATAGGGAGGGACACTTGATTCAACAGTGTGTAGATTATTTTGGTTGGTTGAGGAGGGTATAGTGGGAAGCAAATTGGATTATCATACAATCAAAGATTCTTCAAAGATACATTCATTTCACAGCTCGGATGCAAGCACGTGGACCATTTGGACACGACAGTTGGCTTGTTTTTTTTCAGAGTTATATTCAGTGCGAGTGAAATCAATGTGAGTCAAGTGAGTGGGTGGATACATGGGTTCCATAGTATCTAACTAATTTATCTCAAACTATATCCATGAAAAATTACACAATGTAAAGTTTAGTTGATTATGAGTGGCTTTCAGATCTACTATAGCTAGGACATGTTTTTGTAGTTGTTACACCACAAGGGAATGAAGAGAGATCAGACTATTGGTTGGCTCTATATGTGCGGGTAAAGCACAAGCTAACACAACCGATGGAAGATGATGATGGGTTTGTGTATCCTACATGTTCAGTTGTGGTTGCAGTAACTTGGTTGCAAACATACATGATTAGAAAGAATGGCATACCTGCATTTGAAGACTATGAGAAACAAAAAACCATTCTCATGTATTCACACCTTGTTATAGAAACAAATATTAAGTTGTTGAAGCATTATGCCAAACCAAAGACAAAACAACTATGGACACTTAGTAATGTTGATTATGAAGCAATATTGGATACTCTTAAGTAAAGAGATGACCCTCCAGGCACACTTGAATAGCATATTCAAGAATGGAAGGTACAATGCTTAGGTTCATTATGCTTAAGTTCATTAATGTTCTTTATTTAATACTGATATTTTGTATACTATTGCAATGTAGGTGTCTTTAATAGTGATATTTTGTATGTACTTTTGTGATGTTTTTGGCATGATTGAATGTGGACCTGTTACAACAATAGCCAGCTCTGATCCCTTCGAAGAGGTATGCAACAGATTACAATAATATAGATTGGTTATTCAAAGCATCTTTTATAGTTTGTATTACCATATCATCATCAATTAGGTCATTTAGAATAATATAGATTGGTTATTCTAAGCATCTTTTATAGGTTTCATTACCAATTCATCATCATTCAGGTTGTTTAGATTAATATAGATTTGTTAGTCTAAGCATCTTTTCTATTGTGACAATATAGATTTCTCATTTGACAACTTTTGTGATATTTTTGGCACGATTGATCATGGACCTATTGCAACAATAGCCAACTCTGATCCTTTTAGAGAGGTATGCGACAGATTACAATAATATAGATTGGTTATTCAAAGCGTATTTTATAGTTTGTATTACCATCTCATCATCAATTAGGTCATTTAGAATAATATAGATTGGTTATCCTAAGCATCTTTTATAGTTTGCATTACCAATTCATCATAATTCAGGTTGTTTATATTAATATAGATTTGTTAGTCTAAGCATCTTTTCTATTATGACAATATAGATTTGTCATTTGACAACTTTTGTGATATTTTTGGCACGATTGATCATGAACTTGTTGCAACAATAGTCAGATCTGATCCTTTTAGAGAGGTATACGAAAGATTACAATAATATAGATTGTTTATTCAAAGCATCTTTTATAGTTTGCATTACCATCTCATCATCAATTAGGTCATTTAGAATAATATATATTGGTTTTTCTAAGCATCTTTTATAGTTTGCATTACCAATTCATCATCATTCAGGTTGTTTAGATTAATATAGATTTGTTAGTCTAAGCATCTTTTCTATTGTGACAATATAGATTTCTCATTTAAAAACTTTTACGATATTCCTGGCACAATTGATCATGGACCTGTTGCAACAATAGGTAGCTTTGATCCTTTTAGAGAGGTATGCAATAGATTACAATAATATAGATTGGTTATTCTAAGCATCTTTTCTATTTTATGTAGTTTAACTGCTACCTTGATGGTTTGTATAGGTGCTTGTCACTCCAGAACGTCAACATACTACTCTTGTGGAAGACTATGCCCTAAATGCCTCCAATAGGAAAATTTTGTAAAATTTAAATTTTCAAATGTGAAACAATGTAAAAAGGTCAACTGTGTATGGACATAATCTATATCCAGTGATGTTTTTTGAAATATGGGTCAAATGTCTGGCATTGTATAAAGGGTATGTTGAAAGTGTAAAGGGGTCTGTATTTTGGAAACTCATAGGTTGAAAGTCATACATGTGTATGCTTTGTTACTGTTATTGGGATAATTTTATAAGAGTTTTTTGTACTTAATTGAGCTGCAACCGGAGGTTTTCTTCTTGGTTCTTTCCTGTCAATATGATCATTTGAACCAGTTTTTGTAATATATCCTATTTATATATAATAAATTACAGTGGCTTGCCACTTTTGCCAAAAAAAATGTAAAAAGGTCATGTGAAGGTCATTTCCAATGTAATTGAATCTTTGATCTAGCAAAGTGGAAACAAGGTATTTGGGTGTGCATGATGTTCAAATTGATTGGGTAATATTTTTTTGATGCAAGAGCTAGGTGGCTTTAAACAACACAATTACAATTAAAGATGATTCAAACTCCGATTTGATCCTCAAACCCAAACTTGGGTGCAACTTCACTAAAATAGGCCTATTTCAAAAAGAGACTCATATTTAAACACTTCCCAAACCTAAGATTTTGATGGGGTAGAATTAAAAATCCTACCAAACTACCAAAACCACTATTTTTTGGTGAGATACGCTTTCTAAAGCTCTATTTTAATAAACCCTCATTTTTAGCAACTTTCATGAGGTTTTTAATGAAATCAATGTTTCCAACCTTGTCACACCCTATAAACTCATCAAACATGTCTAGTAGGACCTGCACAAGCTTGATCCAACCTTAAATCTTGTTGCCCCCACGTTTCATTGACATTAGCATGTTGTAACCACCATTTTTCACCTAATTTCACTCATTTTTGCCATGCATGGCAACTCACCAACTCAACTAAAGACCTTTTCAGCTCTTTAAATCCACATATTCACATTATATATTCCTAATAACATCTACCATGGCCATACCATCGAGCTACAAACCGTACAATAGATGGTATGACCTTTTAGCACTTTGGACTCTTAAGAGAAATCATTGGTCCAATGTAGCTTGGAGTGATTCAGCGTATTTAGGTGCAAAAGAGGACCATCCCTAGCGTAAGTGTACCCATCCTAACGTGTTGGAACAGTTTGTTTGGTCGTACGAGTTCTAGAATGAAAGTTGCAACACTTTGCAACTTTACATTGCTTGCATCCGACAACTTTTCCCTCAACTGAAAACTTGTCACCATGGGAAAACGCCTTCAAGATAGAAAAAACCAAGAGAGGTTATTGTGGATGGTACCAACATGATCCCATAGCCTCAAATGGAGAGTTTGTAAGAATCACAGCTTTTGAAAAATATCCCTTCAAAGATTGTTGTCTTTTAGCAATTTGAACTCTTAAGGGAAATCATCAGTCCAATGTAGCTCAAAGTGATTCGGCATATTTGGGTGAAAAAGAGGACCATCCATAGCGTAAACATACCCATTTGGACATGTTGGAACAATTCGTTTGGTCGTACGAGTTGGAGAATGAAAGTTGCACCACTTTGCAACTTTACACTACTTGCATTTGGCAACTTTTCCCTCAACTGAAAACTCATCACCACGAGAAAATACCTCTGAGATAGCAAAAACCAAGAGATTTTATTGTAGATGGTCCTAACACAATCCCATAGACTCAAATGAAGATTTTGTAAGCGTCACAGTTTCCAAGAAATAGCCTTTCAAAGATTGCTACCTTTTAACACTTTGGACTCTTAAGGGAAATTGTCGGTCCAATGTAGCTCGGAGTGATTCGATGTATTTGGATGAAAAATAGGACCATCTATAGCATAAACGTACCCATCTGGATGTGTTGGAATAGTCTGTTTGGTCGTACGAGTTGGAGAATACATTGCTTGCATTTGGCAACTTTTCCCTTAATTGAAAACTCATCACCAAGGGAAAATGCCTCCGAGATAGAAAAAAATGAGAGAAGTTATTGTATATGGTCCCAACACAATACCATAGCCTCAAACATAGAGTCTATAAGTATCATGATTTCTGAGAAATAGCCCTTCAAAGATTGTTGTCTATTAGCACCTTGGACTCTTAAGGGAAATTGTCGGTCCAATGTAACTTAGAGTGATTCGGCGTATTTGGGTGCAAAAGAGGACCATCTATAGCATAAACGTACCCATATGAACGTGTTGGAATAATCCATTCGATCGTACGAGTTGGAGAATGAAAGTTGCACCACTTTACAACTTTACAATGCTTGCATTTGGCAACTTTTCCCTCAACTGAAAACTCATCACCATCGGAAAACGCCTCTGAGATAGAAAAAATAGAGAGAGGTTATTGTAGATTGTCCCAACATGATCCCATAGCCTCAGACAAAGAGTCTGTAAGTGTCACGGTTTCCGAGAAATATCCCTTCAAAGATTGTTGTCTTTTAGCACTTTGGACTCTTAAGGGAAATCACTGATCCAATGTAACTCAGAGTGATTTGGCATATTTGGGTGCAAAAGAGGACCATCCATAGCATAAACGTACCCATCTAGACGTGTTGGAACAGTCTATTTGGTCGTACAAGTTGGAGAATGAAAGTTGCACCACTTTGCAACTTTACACTGCTTGCATTTGGCATTTTTTCCCTCAACTGAAAACTCATTACCACGGGAAAATGCCTTCGAGATAGAAAAAACCAAGAGATTTTATTGTATATGGCCCCAACACGATCCCATAGTCTTAGACGAAGATTCTGTAAGCATCACAGTTTTTGAGAAATAGCCATTCAAATATTGTTGTCTTTTAGCACTTTGGACTCTTAAGGGAAATCATCAGTCCAATGTAGCTTGAAGTGATTCGGCCTATTTTAGTGCAAAAGAGGACCATCCCTAGCATAAACGTACCCATCTCGACGTTTTGGAACAATTTGTTTGGTCATTCGAGTTGCAGAATGAAAGTTGCACCACTTTGCAACTTTATAATATTTGCATCTGACATATTTTCCCTCAACTGAAAACTCATCACCACGGGAAAACGCCTCCGAGATAGAAAAAACTGAGAGAGGTTATTGTATATGGTCCCAACACAATCCCATAGCCTTAGATGGAGAGTCTATAAGCATCATGGTTTCCAAGAAATAGCCCTTCAAAGATTGTTGTATTTTAGCACTTTGGACTCTTAAGGGATTTCATCGATTGAACATAGCTCGGACTACTTCGACCTATTTGGGTGCGAAAGGGGACCATACCTAACCTAAACATACCCATACGGACGTGATGGAATATTTGGTTTTGTCATACGAGTTGTAGAACAATATTTATTTATTCCCTTACAAGTAGTTTTCAACTTCCAACCGAACTCCAACGCTGATTTTCGTGCGAAAAAAGTCATGAGACCATAGCTTGTTTCTTTCTTTTTAATGGAAACTAGTGGGTAGTATAGTTAACTTCTTAAAAAACTTGGTTTCAATTAATTTCATTCCTTTTTGTGCATTTAAGAGGCATTTTACTGGAGGTCAGTCTATGAGCCCTGTTCCAAGGGTTTGAGTGCATTTAAAATGGACTTTTAAGCCTTCCACCCACTGTATGATGCTATAACTTAGTGGATAGGCATAGTTAGGATAGATAAACATGTTTGCATTTTTTCTTGTGTAGGGGAGGTCAGCATTATGATTTTTGGCGATGCCCTAGATGGCATTTGGGGTGTTTTTGCATGAAAAAGTGAGGTTAGATAGGGTAAAAGTGGGAATTGTTTGAGGGCAGTCACCTTTCTTGTTCTTTTAAGCTTGTGCAGGATTATTCAAGGGTGTTAGAGTTTGTGGTAAAGTCTGGGGAAGTCTACAAGTAGGTTTTTCAATAAACCCTTGCGAAATTTGAGTAATTTGAGGGTTTTATGGAATAGGGTCTTAGAGGGAAAGTTCCAGAGGATAAATGGGAAATTTTGAGGTTTTCTCATCTATTGAGTGCTACCCCAACAAGTTTTAGGGTCTGTGAAGTGTTCCAAGGGTGGTTTCTTTAGAAATTTGGCCTATTTGGCTAGGTTGAGCATCGTAGTTTGCATGATTTGTGAAAGTTGTTCCAAAGGAGTCCTATGTGAGTTGGAAGTATGTTGAAGGGGACTAAAATGGGTGTCTAGAATGATGATTAGTTGCAATAGTTGTTAAAGATATCTGAGACTTAAGTTGAGAAAGGTGTTTAGGAATCCCTTGTGTTATGAAAGTGAGTGGTTTTCCATCCTTGGTTGCATCAACTAACCATCAACTAGTCCTTTGTTTCCAAGATGCTCCTACACCATTTTCCAAGCATCTATATAGCTTGTTTGAAAGCACCTATTTTAGGCTTTTAGCCATAGACGCAAGGCAGTGAACTGTTTGATAAAATGATTTGGTAAACATATGAAAAATATGGTAGCATATACAAGGCAGTGAATTATTTGAAAAAAAAATCTCAAAAAAAGGTGGTCTCATGGTGATGGAATGCCATGACAATCTATAGCAATTTTCTTGTCATGGAATTCCATCACCATGAGACCACATTTATTTGCGGCATTTTCTTTAAATAGTTCATTTCCTTGTCTATATTATTGCTTACTATTATACTTTGTTAGATTCTTTCCAAGCATCCATAGCTTGTTCAAAAGCACTTGTTGTAGGATTTTAGCCATAGTAGCAAGGCAATTAAATGTTTGATGGAATGCTTTGATAGACATGTATGAAAAATGTGGTAGCATACACAAGGCAATGAACTGTTTGAAAAAATGCCCCAATGAAATGAGGTCTCATGATGATGGAATTCCATGACAATCAACAAGGCAGTAAACTATTTGAAAAAATACCTTAAAGAAATGAGGTCTCATGGTGATGGAATGTTATGAGAATCAAAATTTCTTTTAATTGTCATGGCATTCCATCACCATGAGACCTCATTTCTTTGAGGCATTTTTTCAAATAGCTCATTACCTTGTCTATGTTATTGCTTACTATTATGATTTGATAGAATTTTTCCAACCATCCATAGCTTGTTTGAAAGCACTTGTTTTAGGCTTTTATCCATAGCAACAAGCGAGTGAACTGTTTGATAAAACGCTTTGGTAGACATGTATGAAAAATGTGGTAGCAAAGACAAGGCAATGGAATATTTGAAAAAAATCCTCAAATAAATGTGGTCTCATAGAATTCCATGACAGGAAAATGAAATTGACAGCTGCTCCTAGTTATTAGTTATGCAATGTGAAGTAATTGCATAATTGCTTAAGTTGACTTTGTAAAAACTATATTCTAATTGATTTTTTTTCATCTATCAACATCTAGTTGTTAGTTATGCAATGTGAAGTAATTCTTTGAGTTTGAAAGATGTGAAATGCAATGTAATCAACGATATTCAAACTACATAATTTAACCATTCTTTTTTATGCTATTGTACATTGATATTTAACCATTGCTCAAGATTAATTTTTCAAAGATTTTAATCATGCACATGAGGAAAAAATTAAATTTCGATTGTCAACTTCTATATATCAAATTATCTAATAATCAAGTGTATGTACATATACAAAAATGACATCAACACCAACTCAAACAAAGTTTTACAAAATGTGGCATATGCCATCTCAATATCTATTCAAAATTTACATGCCAAAATGTCTATCTCATCCTAAACAACTGGGGGATCATCAAAATGGAGCCTCTTTGAAGCACCCATTGGCTTTGAAGGTAGCTACACAAGAAAAATTCAAACCACAATTGAGATTAGTTATACTATATAATTTAAAATCAAATAATTAACATCAAAATCAATATACATTGAATTTTAATTGAACTCTAAAATTGAAATCTTTATTACCTGAAATATACTTCTCTTCAAAGGGTTAGGAGTCCTAGAATATGCCCCTCTCAAAGAACCAACCAAACAAATTTTTGAAATTTCAATCTATATATGTGAACAAAAACATAAAATTGATCCAAGTTAGCATACGATCGTTGGTAATAGGAACATATTTACCAAACACAAAATAAAATAAACACATACCTCTTTAGGTTGATCTTTTTGTTTATCTCCTTCAGTTGTTTCGACACCTCCTCCTTGAGGTGTTTCAACACCTACTCCTTGAGGTGTTCCAATACATACTCCTTCTTGGGCATTTTGACACTTGTCAACTACGATGTATAGCTCATAACTGTCTGTACATAAAAATGATAAGTACATATGAAACTACCAATCTATGTCGATGTATGTATAATCAATATAGGATCTTAAAAATTTTAAATCAATCGAATTTGAGTTCAATTACCTTCCCCTTATCTAAATTTGCACCTTCATAGTCTGGACAAGGTTGCACCTCGCTCGCACTAGGTATTTCCTACAAAAGAAAAATAAGATAAACATATAAGTTATTATATAATTTCATTAATGACAATTCAAATGACAAGCAAGTATATAATTAAAAAATGTAAACGAGTGAGTGCAAAAATATATACTGTGTGCATGTCGAGGCCAAATGAAATGGCCCTAAGGGTGCTATTAGTCACTTGTGTGAGCTCCTACTTAGACATCAACTTTTAAATAGACCATGTAAATAAATATTAGTACTTTTTACTATCTCTTATTAATATTCATTTTTAAAAAATGCAAGTTATGAATTTACAACTTAAATCTTACATGTGTCACTATTCCAACGTCCCCCTCTCTAGCAGGAGAGGACTCTATAGGGTGCACTCCACTCCCCTACATCTGATCTATAATGTCCACATCATGGAGGTCATAATCAAAAGTGTCCAAGGGATGCTCAGTGGATTGTAGAAGAGGACCCAAGGATATATGGTGGCACATAGTGCAAGTATGTGGCACACAAATATGTGGACCTGAGGAGGAGGATGCAGCAACACTCGAGCCATTTCCAACATCACTAGGATGTGGCTGAGCTACTGTAGAAGCATGCAAAACCAAATGACCACTCAAAGAGTGAATAGTCTGTGTGGTTGCATCCTGGATAATATTTGGATGATATACTAGAGGTGGCGGAGGAAGGGGAACATATGGGTGCGGGACTACTCTAACTGCCCCTGGTCTATCTTGGGGCATACCTCCACCGACGCCCTGGAAGGGTTCAATGTCAAAGTAATTGACATGATGCCCTAACACAAACTCAACGTATAATTTTTTAATAAAGTAAAATGGTATATTACAATTGTTGCTTGGTGGTTTATCAAAAAACATACACCAACGATCCCAAAATTTATTTGCAATGTCCCTATTTGTACACCATTTTATAGAAATTTTTGGTTTATTAACATTAACTGGCGAACTGGTGTGAGGGTTAACGAATAAAGAGGCTATTTGGGCTTTTGTTATTTGGAGATCTTTCACATCATCGTAAGACAATCCACATGTGTAATAATTCCCTCATGTCTTCTCGCCACGAATGAAAGGCATTATGTTGGGTGGAGGGGGTTTCTACATTTTTAATTATTTCCTTCAATGTGTTTGTCATCTTGAAGAATCGAGGGATTGTCTTATAAACATCACAAATGCCCTTCAATTGCTCCAATTTTTCACCAATTAAGTCTTCAATTGATGGTTGTAGAGGTGGTGGAGCGTTTGGTATTTGTGCATTTTCATTCTTAGCCCTAATACCTGATTAAAGTTAAAAACTAATTAATCTAATTGAAATTACACAATATAAATGAAATTATTCTTAAAAAACCCTAGTTTTTAATAAAAATAAAAATAAAACCCTACTTTTTCACAAAAATCCATAACAAACTCTAGTTTTTAATAAAAATACATCAACAACACTAGTTTTTAATCAAAATCCATAAAAAACATTAATTTTTAATAAAAATCCATTATAAACTCTAGTTTTTAATAAAAATCAATAAAAACCCCTACTTTTAAAAAAAAATCCATAAAAACTACTTAAAATTATACAAATCTAATTAAAAAATTGATTAAAACAAAAAAAATCCAAAAACTTACCTTTCAAATTGGATATCTATTGAAACTGGATATCTGATATCAAGAAAATCGTTTTCACTATGTGCTTGCAGCCTCTTCAAAATGAGTGAAATGATTTTAAAAGGTTGTTGTTTTGTATTTATAGGTAGCTCAAATCAAATATCCGATATGTAAATCTTGGTTTGGGCATTGCTTTGGAGCAATGTACTGACACCCAAGCCAGAAAAAAGTCAACTCGAGATTTTCACCTTTTTGGGTCGATGCAAAACATAATTTTTTTCCCATTGCCACTTTTTGGCCCATCATGATCCTACACATACCCAGAGTTTAAATATTAAACTAAAAGAGCTGATAGATCCTAGCCAATGCATAGGAAGCTAATACACTTAAATCATTATGATGATTCTAATAAATGGAGGCTTGAATAACCGAATGGCATGCATATTATGTTCAAACTAAAAGAAATATCGGATTTCTATAGAAAAATGAGTGAAGCTCACATGTGAATGCTTCCTTAGAACCCTGAATTCTGCCTTAGTATCAACTGTCGACATGAAGATCTTTAGAAACATCTACAAAAATAGAGATCTCACCAATGAATGGAACACTTTCCTCATCAAACACAATCCTGGTCTTCATGAAAGAAATCCTCCAAACGATCTTACTATCTGTGGCCTTATATCCATGATTAAGCCTCCCTCATTCTCTGACTTCAAACAAGTTTTCTACCTTTGTTTTTCATCCGCTTTCTCCCCATAATCTATAGGCCATTCTTTCTTTTCCCAACCCAAAACAGAATCAAAAAATCCCCCATCCTCCCCCTTCAAACAAGATCCACTTTTTAAGCTAAAATAACCAATTTCATTAACTACCCTCTGAGTACGATGAAATCATGCAAACTTATTTTATTTAATCATTTATTTATTTTATTTTTATTTCTAATTTTTATTACTTTATTTTAATATTCATTTCATATTTAATTTATTAAAATCAAATAAAGACATTATTAAAATTTATTTAATCAATATTTTAATTATATAGAATCTTGTATTTAATTATCACAATGCCTTTAAAGTTCAATAAACTTTATTTTTAATATAATAATTAATCAAAGTATTAATCAACCCAAAACAACGTTTATCAATCAAATAAGTCAAATACAAAACAACACCTGATCACGAAGCACGGTCGAAAGCATGACCAACTAACAACACTAACAGGGAGAAACATGGAGGACACTACATAATGGAAAGATAGCATACACAAATCCAACCATCGAAAGACATGACTAATCTAAACAAACAAAGCAAAAAAAAGAAATTAGCAACCCAAAACCAAATGTGTGATAGTTTCAAATTGAAATTTTTAGCAAGTAGGGTTCCAAATATATGATTTAATAGTTTGCAAAGTGTTCCTCGATAAATTTCCTACATATAAAGAGTGTTAAAGATTTTTAAAAATGGATTTTATTTTATTTTTTACTTGAACTAGTGATTACCCATGACAAAAGAAATATTAGAAATACAAAAAAATCACTTGTGCACAAAATGTTAGGTAATTTTTTTAGTTTTTAGAAATTTAAATTATCATAAGAAAATGATTTACAATGAATTCAACCTACACATTTATCTATATGTGAATAGAAATTAAATTAATCCAATTCCTAAATCCTTCCCATGGTAATTCTTAGAACTCTTTAGATGTACTTTTAGTAGCAATATGTATTTTTAACTCTACTTCAATGAATTTTGATAGTGTGAGCTATGAGGAGAGAGCTCTACTAATTGTTAGGTAGTGTAAGGTTTTAATTTGTTTTCTAATAAATAAATTCTTAAGGGATAATTGATATTATCAATTTCTTGTATGCATACAAATTTTGAGAAATATGTAAGAGAAAAGAAAAGAAAATATGTTTGCATATGATAGAGAAGGGCATAGGAACTTGATAAAGACTAAAAATAATTTTTATTTATCAAAAAATTCATTGTCTAGAATATAATTGCTACAACATAGAATTATATTGGATATGTCATATAGAATAAAGTCAAAATACACCTCTATAATTAGAGTAATATTTGTTCAATAGTTTTCTAAACAAAGTGAGGTGTAGCAAAAAATAGAACTACCTTTGGACTCAATATGGGCACTTAGAATGTTGTATAATATGCACAAAATATTTGTCTTGCATGTAAAATCAATATACAAGACACCAAAAAATATGACATGGAAAAAAATCTTTCAAATGGGCAAATTGCCTTATAAACCTAATGATTCAAGACATTGATGAATTATCAAATGAGATATTGGCTTTATGTGAAAAAATAAACAAATAAATTTTATTATCAATTGTTTTTAATAAAGTAAGCAAGGAAAGTGCCTTGACCTAAGAGACTAAGACAACATCAAATAAAAATCATAACAAATGCACATAAGAAAAAAGATGAAAGTGCAAGGCTTGCAGAACTAGGCCAAAGAAAGAACATAAAACAAGAGTAAACATTAGCTAAAAATAGCAACACTTGCAAACAAAGAAACAACACCAAGGCCTCAAAAGAGACTTAATTAATCATGTCCCATTTTTTTGCAAAGTGTCCAGTGACACCTCCCAATCATCTTTATTTTGGATGTTATTTCCTTTTTTAACTATTAATGTTGCCACCTAAGGGTCATCAACTATGCCAAGTTTCTTTTTTTATTGATTTAGATTTTCACAACATAGTCCCCGTGACTTTTTTTTATCATAATTCCATGGGTGACAAAGGTGAGATTGTAGATATCCATTTCCATTCTTTTGATTTTTCATTGTTTGTTTCAATCTTGGCTTTCATCTCCTTAGTCACATACTATAAGTTCACCAGCTAAGATTTAAAATGAGAAGTATGCATGTTTGAGAAATTGTCTTCCTTATCGACCTCCTTATTGTCCTTGTCATGAGGATAAATATAAAACTCGTCTTCCTCCTCTTGATAATCATCATCTTCCACCTCATTACCTTCATCAACAACAATATCTTATTCTTCAGCTTCACGGTCCTCCTCATCATCCTCCTTATCAACATCACCCTCCCCTTCAACATGTAGCTCTTCCTTCTCCTCACCATAACCTAGTTCTACCTTCGTGTCATCAAACTATTCTTCCATAGCCTCAATCTGCAACATCTCCACATGTTCCTCACTAAGGATTTTTTCCTCAGACTCCATAGGATGAGGGATGAAATCCTCATCCTCAAAGTCATAAAACTCCAAATTTGAGGAGGAGACTTGTTTCCCTTTAGAGACCAAAGAAGGGCCCACAATCACCTGATTAGCCGACCTGAAAAATCTTTGACCACCCAAAGACAACGAGGTATTTTTCTCTAGGATCAACATAGTGTTCTAATGTCCAACATCAAAAATGTTGATGGGACTAACTTCCTCAATGGGACAATGCTTTCTCTTTTTGTTTTTATCATCCACATCACTTTCATCACCAAACATTAAGTAAATGATTTTTTAATTATTTAATTAATTCTTCAAAAAATCCTAATCCACTTTAATTAAGTAATTTTAATCATTTAATTAATTTTGCAAATCCTTTTATCCACTTTGATTAAATGATTTTTTTAATTATTTAATTAAATTTCTAATTATTCTTCCATTCATATTAATTTTTTTATTATTATTTAATTAAATCTTGCATTATTCTCATTCAACATAATTAAATAATTTTTAATTATTTAATCAGCTAATATTTCCTCCAAAATCAAATAAATTATTTAATTTGACTTTTCTATCTTTAAATTCTTCTAAAAGTAAACAAAATTAATATTTTATTTATTTCCTAATTATATCCTCATCCCATGCACATGAATTAAATAAGCTTATTTACTTAATTCTATTTATATTCTTCCATCTATAAATTTGGTTAGTTGACTAAAAAGAAACCTCAGTTCACTCTCACTCATTCTCACTTCATTCACCCATGCAATCAGTCATCTCTTCCATGCAACCACTTAACTCCACATCTTAGTCCTTTATCTTGAAACATGTCACATGCATGTTCATTATGGTCTCTCAACCAACCTCATCCATTGATCTCTCCTATCATCCTACACTATTGATCTGATATGATTAAAATCTACAAAAACCCCATCATTTAGCCACTCAATATGGCCACAAATATTGATCTCTCCACAAATCTTGAAACCTCTCGATGAATATCAATCTTGAAATCTTGATATGATCTAGAGAAGTAGAGAGGGAATGAGGAAGGTAGAGATAGAGAGAGAGGTGAGATAGAGACCTATGTATAGAGAGAGTGGTAGGGATTGATGGATCGAGAGGTAGGTAGAGAGGGAGGTGAGAGAGGTGAGATTAAAAGAAATAGAGAGAGTGGTAAGGAGTGATGGAGGGATAGGTAGGTAGAGAGAGGGAGATGGGAGATAGAGAGAAGTAGAGAGGAGGGAGAGATAGATGTGTGTATGTGTGTGAGAGAGAGAGAAGGAGAGAGGAGGTAGAGAGAAGTGGAGAGGGAGGGAGGGAGAGAGGGAGAGAGAAGTGAGAGAGATGAGGGAGGGAGAGGGAGGGAGGGAGCGAGGGAGGGAGAAAGAGAGGGAGTTCTTGAGCTCAAGGGAGAGCATCAGATAAAGGGATGGAGATAATGAGAGAGAGAGAGGTCTAGAGTGTAAGGGATAAACAATGAGTGAGATAGAGAGATAGACAAAAATGATACATCTTGTTGATTACTAAAATTTAACCTCCTGATTACTAAATTTTTACATGTCGATTATTGAAATTTGACTAAGTTTGAAAAATTATAAGATCTTCCAAAAACTAGATTTTTCATTATAACTCCTAGAGAATTGAAACCACCCTCAAACATCCTGAAACTATATACATGAAATATAAATTAAAGTTTAAGAAATTAAATTTCCATATGTAAATGTTTATTTTATGCATATAGTTTCACTGAAACATAAGGAAAATAAATAGAAAAAAAAAAAGAGAAGGAAAATTTTCAATGCAGAATAAAATGCACTTGTGTTTTGTTTTGCATTGACAAAGCGTGAGCATGTTTTATTTTGCATTGAAAAAACTTGAGTGTATTTTGTTTTGCATTGACAAAACGTGAGTGCATTTTTATTTTGCATTGGCATAACGCGAGGGTGTTATAATGTGCTCATGTTTTGTCCCGCTTTGGGAATCCCCAAGCCTTTGGCTTGGATTTTCTTTGGATTTCCAACCCAAAGGTTTGGACTGTCTTTACAATGCCCACAAACATGTTTTTGCATATTCTACAAAATTTCACATAATCTCATTCATGCTAACCATCAAGTTTGCACGTGTTTCAAGGTCGAGAAAAATGCCATGCCCCAAATTTTACACAATTAACACAATACACAACCACCAATTTGTTTTGAATAAAAACACATAAACATAAAACATTGTTAACCACACATAACATGGTAACATAATAATGATAAGGTGAATATTAAATACACCTAGAATAACATTGATTTCAACAACATTCATATTAGTATTATATTTACCTTTATCCCTTGCCATTCCCTTTTAATATCTATACTTACTAGTATTAACAATAATACACCTAGAAAGGATGGCATGTGTGCAGGAGCTTCTACTGAGGAGGGGTTTGAACAAAGCGATGGGTGGGAGAATTCATAGGGCACCGAGAGGGACTTCTAGCTCTGTTGTCGATGGATCTGCAAAGGAGGATGACCCAGACGGTGGGAAAGAGGACGGTGCGAGGCGAGGCGGGAGAGGCGAGCGAGAGAGGTGCTTGTTTATGGTCGATGGAGCTTATGAGACAGTCGTTCAGGATGGCGTTGATGGTGGACTGCAGGGGCACCTTCTTCAGGCAGATTTTTGTTGCTCTTTTTGGTTGGAGCTTTCTTTCTCAAGGGGGCCTCGTCTACGGGCATATTTTTTCTGCTGCCCCTTTCTGGGCTTGGTTGGCCAAGCTCTTGAGGCTTGTTGTGTTTTTTGTTGGGATCACCCCTACTCTATCCTACATTGGCTAGAGTTCTCTACTAGAGATTTATTTGAGGTGATATTCGATGTTGTGTTGGGAAGGGGCAATTCTTATCTAGGTTTGTAGATTCCATTTCTTGGTTTGCTTGACCATAGAAATATGTTGAGTGTGGGAGGGAAGAAACATGCTTTTTGTGCATGTTGAGTTCTGGTGCTCTTGCATCCCTTGGCTTTTGGTTTGGTTCCTCGTGTGTTGGCCAAGGATTGGATTTGTGAAGCATGGTGCTTACTTGGGAGCTTTGGGGCTTGCCTCTGGTTTGTTGGCTTTGTTTCAAGGGCTTTTGGTGCTGAGTTGGGAAGGGGTGGATCTTATATTGGCTTGGAAAAGCCCTTTCTTTCTCTTGTTGAGTGTTGGATTTGCTTGGCTTCACTGGATGTTTGGGTTAAGCCTTCATTGTTGGAGGTGTGGCACATGCTTGTGTTGCAAGGCTCTTGGAGTCTGTTTCTATTTATTGGGCTCTCTTTTAGAGCTTTTGGGTACCCATTATGGGTTCTCTCTGCTGAAGAAAGTGTTTATGATGATGGAGGCTCAGTGGTGCCTGATGGGAGGTGGGTCTCATTGGCTTCTTGTGTTATTCTTGGGCTCTATATCAGAGCTTTTGGGTACCCTTTGTGGTTGTCTTGGATATCTTTCTCAAAGGGGGTTTTCTTTTGCTTTTGGCTCCAGGCTCTCTCTTGGAGGAGTTCTCTATTTTTGGGTTTGACCTGGATGTTGGGCGATGTTTTAAGTTGGGGGAGTAGAATGCCTTTCCCTCTTGCTCCCTTGGAGTTTCCTATTGGTTTGGGTGTGATCTCTCTCTTGGAGCTCTTGTATGCTCATCCAAAGGATGGTGTGGCTCCCCATTCTTCTGGAGCTTTGACTTTGTTCCATTTCTTGTGCACTATGTCTTTTGTTGAGGTGAAGACAACTCTTAATGGTCAGGAGTCATTTCCTATTGAGTTGGAGGTGGGTGTGCCAGATGTGGATGGATGTCCTCTTCTCTGGTTTCCTCTGGTGGTGTTCCTATCGAGGTGGAAGTTTCTCCTATCGAGGTGGAGGTTGAGGTTGCTGAAGAAGTGTGCTCTTGGTTTTTTGGGTTTTCACAGTATCCTCTCCTATAGAGTGGAGCTCATTCCTCTTGAGGTGGATTTGGAGTTGGTATGTGGTGCGCTTGGGAGCTTCAAGGGGTGTCTCTCCTCTTGTGTGTTGGTGTTTTTGATTAGGAGGTTGGGTTTAATGGTGGTCTTTACCATTAAATTTCCTTTTCTTTTGTTGGGTTATGGTTTGTTGTTTTTGAGCAGATGGTTGGTTGTTGTTGTGTTGGTATGTTGTCTGATTATTTCAGGTGGTTTTTTATCACAGTCAAAACTTGGGTGGGGTTTTTGGTCCCGGATAAAACCAGGTTGTATTTGGGCTTCGGGCCCATGCTTGAGTATCTTTTGTAGCCTATGATGTCTTGATTATTTGTTAGTGGATGTTGTTGTGTTGTTGGTGGTTTGTGTGTTATCTTTTTAGCATCTTGTTGTTGTTGGGCTGATTTTAGCTTACTATTGTTATCTTGTGTTTCAGTTGTCTTCTTTTGTATAGGGTTTTGGGCCCCTTCAAAACCCATTTTTTACCTCTAATCAAAACAATATTACACTATTATTCACTTGTTAAGTAATTATTATAATAATATTATCTTAATACTAACATTAATATTTTATTTCATAGAAACATACTAATGAGAATATGAACAATAAATATCTCTAATCACAATGATTAGTATTATTCTTTAACATCCCCTTTGACATCCATACCCACATTACCAATAGTATTAGTGTTGATTTCCTGATAAGTAAATATTTCAATAATACACTCAATATAGATATGTTTGGAAATAAACCCCAAAAGTAAATGAAAACAATGCATGACTTCACTTTTACTTGATAGGAGAAATTTGTCTCTTAGCTACTAAATAACTTAAAACACATGACCTACATTAAATGTTATTGTTTGGAACTCAAAATTTTCGTTAAATTTTCTACTAATTGGTTCCCAATGAGTCTACTTATATACATACACAAATTGTAAAGTTCACGTATTTTCAAAGTCTCGTTATTATATATGCATATTTTATATTAAAATAAATAGTTAAATATTTACTCAATTTTCAAACTGAGTATTTCATTTAAATTCTCTTGAATAATTTATACATTCAATTGAGTAAACTTGGAAAAATCCTATCTTTTGAACTAACTCAATTTCCTCTCTACTTTATCGTCTAGATGCAATATTTTAAAATTTTAAACCAAAAACAACAATGCTTAACAAAGTCATGTTCCTACATGCTTCTCTTGCAATGCATAGCGACAAGTATTTAACAACCCCATTTCCTTGATTTCATAGCTACATAATTCACAACAATATTTTTAACATAGGTTCACCCAAGGGGGCTTGAATGTATATAAAATCCTCTTTGAACCTATGCTTGATGAATCTTCCCAATTGATTCCAACTCCACATATGTACCTGAAAATAAGAAATCAACAAAATAATATGGCCACAAGCTCTCCTCCCAACCATAGGATTAAAATTCAATCCACCCTCAAGCTCTAAGGGTCACATAGCTTTCCCTTACACACACCATCACTATTCACAAGGGTTCTTGAAACAAATTACACAACATACTATGCACAATGAAAACACACATACTATAATTCATCACCCTAACCCTTAAATAGTTATACATATTAAGAGAAACTAAAACAAGGTGGAACTTCAACAAGACAAAACTAAACACATATTTTTAACAAATGCCTCAAAGGGATCTAGCCATAAGTTGCACATAAATTTTAAAACATAAACAATATTTCATGCATCTTAAACAAAGATCTACAAAGGGGTAGACCTTACCAAACTAAGTGTAAATCCAAAAGGTGATAGCCTCTCCTTCTCCAAGAAAGGCTACTCTTCCATTCTTCCTCTCCCATCCCTTCCTCTATCGCCACCAAGATAATCTCCTCCAAAATGAGGTAAGACGAGAACAACCAAAAGCAAAAAGAGAGAAGCCAAGGAAAAAAGAGAATCCCCCTCTCCTTTCCAAAAGAAGCAATATATATAGAATGAAAAAGGCAACCAACTCCCCATTACTTCCCAACCACCCAACCAACTCCAATTTTCGCCACTTTTCATAAGTGGGAAGTTAGAGTGTGTTTTATACTTTATTTAAGGGGATTTATGGAATAAAAAGACCCCTGACCCATAGACCTACCACCTAGGAAATATTTTATACACTTAATACCACATAAAGACTTCTCAAAACATACAATAAGTAATCACATTTAAAAAGTGATCTCAAAGGTCTAATAACACAACCTTTCACACATGCACAATAAAACAAGGTTAAAACACATATCCTTGACAAGACTAGGAATTCACAATAATGACATAAGGGAAGTAGCTATGTGACCCCTTCATCAGCATTGACCAATTTTAACCTGTTTACTCAACCAGAGAAAGGTGTCAGTAATTCTCATAATTAATAGTAATTGAAATAAATAGCATATAAAAAATAACCTTTTAATAATAATTGACTAAGGAATTAAATCTACATTTAAGTAACATATAATTTAACTCTTCCTACTTGCATAATACCTTTTAGAGTCGAGAAATAATTGATCATGTTATTTAATATCAAAATATTGCCACTTATCAATAATCTATTTAACCTAAAACGAATACTACTACAACCAAATATTGAATATCAATCATTAGTTTTATATTCAAACTTACACTCATAATATAAAATCACCTAGCATGATGAAATCCCTTTAATATATAATGATATTACCAATCAATGAAACATCTTGATCATTGCATACTTATGCAGATAAGGAATATAACTCATCTAGCTATCACATGAAATCACAAAACCACTAGTTAGTTAACAATCAAATATAAGAAACTTGATGTATAGGAACAACAATCACTAATGTATATTGTCCATTAACATAAAAGAACATAAAATATAGGACATGAACCATCAATAACAAATAGGATCAATAAGACCACAAGGGACGAGATCTTACATAAAACAAACACCTGGGAAATGTTAAGCTCTCTCTTAGCTATTTAACGATGTAATTTTTTTCACATTTTGACTATGTTAAAGCTTTTATCTTTAATTTCTTTTGTTGGTGTATCCGTTTTTTGTCAAAAACCAATGTTTGGTATTTTTATCTTAATTTTTTAACCATTCATTAAAATTTCAAATAATTTACATTTTTATAAACTAGACTCCATTTTACCCATATTCAAAAAAATATTTTTTGATTAGTTTTCAAAAATTATAGGGGTAGCATGATCAAAACTTTATTTTTTAGGATGTGTTCACTTTCAAAATTAGTAAAAAATTATATATTCATTAAAAATTATCAGAAAAAATGGGCATAAACTACATGATGTTAGTTAATTTCTCAGTGAAGCGATTTTAAAAATACTAAAATAAATTTAACATATCAAGGGAGCCACAACAAACACTATGTTATGTTTTTAAAAAAATAGGACCAATTTGTGTGGCTCCCTTTTTGAACCACTTAATCTCTACCATTTTCAAATAAAATTACTAGTTTAGAAAGTAGATTCAGAGCACTATGGCCCTTACTTTTTGTTGCATCTTAAAATTTTAAGTGTAACTATCCTCAATTTTTCATCCAAGGTCAGTATTTCCTTATTTCAAAAAAAAAGTGGCCACTTAAGACCCCTTTTTGACCCCTCATCTTTATGCACTTACCCACACATCAAAAAAAATTAATGATACAATATTATTTAGAATATCTAGAAAAATAGAATAAAGCACAATGAATTCTTCCTTACAATGTTACTATCAAGTTTCAAGGCAAAGAATAAACTAGTTAAAAAAAATGTTTCTCTTCTATATAGAAGTAGAGAAGCGAAAATAAATCTCACTAGAAAATACTTAGGAATTCTTTTATTCTCTGGCTCAGGGAAAACCTCCCATTGGGACCTCCTCTTATCAAGATGTAACAAAACAATAACTTCATGAAAACAAAAGTGGTTATCATCTATCTGTAGAATCATGATGTTGAAAGAAGTCATTTTGACCTTCCATCTCTCCATCGTATCATGTTTAAGAATACCTAACAAGATCATCAAAACACTCAATAAAATAACGATAAGTTTCTTCTAGAAGGGAAATTCAGGGGATAAGAAGTTCCCATTGATTGCTTGAGATTCAATCTATAGGCCAAACAAAGTAGTGGGTTCGACTAAGGAAATGGTCCTCTCTTAATAGAACCCTAAGAGCCAAAATAATATGGGGTATGTATTCCAAACCATACCCTAAATGGGTCAAAATTATTCTACATAAATACTTGGATAGAGAGGCTTCTAAATTAATACTAACAATAATAAATCCCCTAGAGGGTCCTCAACCTATAATTTCCTTATCTCATGTAGACTTGAGATTGTCAAGCATATCACTTGGGAGATAAAAAAATGGTTAAAGGACCCTATTCTAGAAGACTAGTGTAATGGGGATGCTACCCTCAAAGATGTCCCTAATGTAATAGAAGAAAGATAAGTTTTGGATTCTAGCTAGGGATAGAAAGCAAGAGACTATATTTTATACTGTGAAAGAGATAGGATAAGTGAATGACAATAGAAGAAAATATAGGAAAATAATTATTTAGAAGAATACATTTCCAATCTCGAGAAGGAATTGGCAATAAAAATTATTTTCATCACTAAGGAGGGGGAATGTATCAAGTCATGTGGAACAAAATTAGGGAACTACAATGTAAGAACTACTTAAATGTTGGAGCAAGCCTCTACCATAAATGAGGGATGACCAACTCATTTGTTAATAGTTGGAGATTCCAACTCATTTATGTCGGCATAAATACTACCAACCCAAAGCTAGGGCATTTGCTTGGGTAGTCATACAAAAAATAATTCTCATAGGTAACAAATTAGAAAAATTAAGGTTATTGGGACCATCCAAATGTGTTATATGTAAAAACAATAAAGAAACTACTTGACCATTTGATAGTAAACTACAAATTTGTTGAGAATTGCTAGAAGTGGTTGTGCGTGAAATTGAACTAGAAAGATCCCCTACCCTTGATATTTTAAGCTTATTTACTTGTTTTCCATCACTCTAGAAAAAAAAAATTCAATATGTGGATCATAATCTCATCAACTATCATACATGATCTTTGGAAGAAAGAAATAAGCATAGTTTTCAAGATAATAAAATGTCAATAGAAGTATTTTTAACCAAATTGGAGAATGCAATCAAGTTATTAAAAATGTGATGAATTCTCAATATAAATAATAAATTCTTCACTTCCTAAGAAAATTAATTAATGAAGATATGGGGAGGTCCCAAGTCCCCTTATTCATGGGGTAGACAAGACTTATTCACGGGCAAACCCAAGAATTAGAATAACTTGGACTACTCCTTAAGGATGGTTCGAATTCGACTTTGATGGAGCTTTGACGAAAGAAATTAATCCTTCTACACTCATTAATGCACTAATGGTTTGGAAGCTAATCAAAGCAACTACAAAGATATTAGTGCTTGGAAACTAACAACAAAGAATAATCCTAAGCACTCCTCAATCTACAAAGCTATGAACTATATGATGTCAAATAAGTGTAAATTGAAGGTGATTCAATAGTCATTGTAAATTCTATCAAAAAGAGAAGATCCCCAAACTAAAAAAAAAATAATATAGGAAGACAATATTGGGCCTTCCTACAATCCCTCCTAGCCTTCATAATGAATCATGTCTATGGAGAAATAAATTTCTAAGCGAACTCCCTTACAAATTTTTCAATTGACATGAAGACAGAATGCCTTATTAACAACTCAGAGCAAACATGGAAAGATATTAGTCCTTCTATACTCATTAATGCCCCCTCTAAAACATGTGAGGCTCAATCATAAGGCGATGACATTGGCAATTATTGGCGCATGTGATGGAAGAGGTGTCCTCACACTATAAATTTATACACATGCAAGACATTATGAAAAGATGTGCATTTAGTTGCCTTCAATGGTTCATAAATGAATCTTTGTCATTCCATTTCAAAAAATATTATAGGAGTTATAGAATGGACATAATGGATAGGCTAATGGATAAAAAGAGTTAGATTACATTTTTGGGAGATATCTCTAATCTCAAGTTGAGATTATTTTGCAAATTGAATGTATTATTATGTCCCATGCTATTAGAATTACCCTCAAGGAGCATTTTATGGTGATGACCCATAAATACAAGGTTAATATGAACATGTCGTCAATGTTTGTTATGGTCTTATTAGTAGGGGAAGCCAGAGAGATAATTCTTATGGTGGCTAAATTAGTGATAAAAACACTATGGAGGTATGATCTTTGATCTCTTATGGACAATGCTTCTACAAGTTTTGGATTTCATCTAGAAATAGGAATATGATCAACTCTCAACACTAATCCCATAATTCCATGGATTCCTTTTCTAATACCTTCCATTAGAGAGAACAATACATTTTACAAAAATTAGGTCAAATGAGGGATCAAATTCCTCAAATACACAATTGAAGTTGTATAGTCAAACCCCCACAACTTTTTCATAAAAATATTTAGTACAATTGATAGTGTAAGTTTTAGAAATAATAGCACCCCATGAAGATTTTGTAATCATGCCCTTGATATTAGACTAACCAAAATATATATATATATCCCCTTAAACCACATTCATTGATAATTTATTTTTAATTTTTTAATAAATATAAAGATAAAATAATTATTAATATATATATACATATACATTATTAATTATACAAGATTGATCAATAGTGAAAATACATAAGAATATGGCTCGCAGTCGAAGGAGGAAGCAGAACGACAATTAGGGTTTCTGCAATTGCAAGCACATTGAGCATCGAGATAAGCCTAGAGTCAGAAGCGTATAGCGACATAATGATGTCGAAATAGACTACTGTAATTGCTTGCTTCATAGGTCCTAAAATAACTCATAGCAATGTTGAGGCCTGGGTGAAACAGAGCTGGTATGGTAATTATGTGCTGAAATTCCTCCCGAAAGGTTTATTTGTGGTTGTATTCCTAAGCCAGGAGGATCACGACAACATCATGTCTAAATCATTGCATATGGGAGATGATATCTTCTTTATAAAAAAGTGGAGCTCGAATTTTATTCCAGTCGCGGCTAGGGCTTCTTCCTCTACAATATGGTTATGACATTATTTTACTACAAGAAATAAAACTCAAGGATGATGAAGTGAAATTCTTCCTCTCTCATTGCACTGGGTGGAATGGCATCTTGGTTTCAGCGAGGGGTGCCTCGGGGGGCCTAGGGCTCCTATGGAAGTCGAATAGGATTCAATTGGAGATGCTTTCGGAGGATTCAAACTGGATGGTGGAAAAGGTTCGATACCCATATTCCAAACCATTTTTCCACATCTTCAATATCTATGGGCCTGTTAAAATGGATGAGAAAGCTAAGGTATGGGAATGTGTGCTCAGTTTCATTTGTATGTACAATTTGGAGCTGTACATTTTAGTTGGCGATTTCAATATTGTCTTATCCAATCTGGAAAAGAGGGCGCAGATCCTATGTAAGAAAAGCACAGAGAGACTTCCAAGAATTTGTCAGCTCCCTTTGCCCTTGTCGATTCTATCCCACAAAATGTTAACTACATTTGAACCCATAGAAGGTATGTCTTTACCAAGATTGCTAAAAGACAGATTGGTTCTTTGTATTGTCCCATTTGGGACAATGAGCCCTTAGTTTTGGAATCTTCCATTGCCCCTATATCTGGCTCTGATCATTACCCAGTTGTCCTCTCAATATCAAATGATCAAGCTCCTACAAAAGCCCATTTAAGTTTGGGAAAATGTGGCTTAGACGTGAATCTCTCCATGGCCTGTTAGCAAAATGGTAGGCTGAGGCACAAATTCAGAAAGGAACTAAAATGAACTAAAATGTTTATGATGGAAAAAAGGATTATTTCTATAAGAAACCACCTTAGGGAATGGAAAAAGACAACCTTAAAAAATACTTCGAAAGAGAAAGAAAGTTCAAAACGAACAAGCTACTCTTAATGAAGTTATCTTAGAGAAAGGAATGTCACATATGGAGTTTTAAAAAGAGAAGGAACTGCTAAATGAATACCATGTAGTATAAAGTTGTGAAGAAATTTGTTGGTGATCTAAATTTAGAGAGATATGGCTCAAGGAAGGTGATTTGAATACAAAATTCTTTCATAATTCTTCCAAATCAAGGAGAGTGCAAAATAAAATTTCTCCCCTAAAGCTTGAGGATGGAACAACCATTTCTGATCCACTATATATACAAAACAGATTTCTGAAATGCTTTCAAAGCTTTCTTGTGAGTCTAGAGGCCTCCAATTTCTACTGCCAAAATTTCTTCCTGGACCTAGTCCCTAATTATGTAAATGAAGTGGAAAAATAGATTCCCTTTGCCCCTACAACACTGGAAGAAGTCAAGAGCGTATTATTCCACATGCAGCCAAATAAGGCCCCAAGCTCAGATGGATTCCCGATCAAATTCTTTCAAAAATTCTAGGACATTTTAGGCAATGACATATGAGAAATGGTGAAGGAACCAAGGACTTCCATGTGCATCATGAAGGACTTAAACTTTGCCCTCATTGCCTTAATTCTAAAGAAAAATGATGCCGACTCTCTATTGGATTTCAAAACGATTTTATTATGCAACATCTCATAGAAAATCATTTCCAAGGTTATGGAAAATAGGATGAATTTGATCATATCAAATCTCATATTTGAGGACCAAAGTGGATTTGCTCATGGACACACTAGTACAGATGGCATAATCATTGCTCATGAAGAAATCCATCCAATGTGCTTCCAATCAATCATATATGGTAATCAAATTAGACATAAGCAAGGTGTATGACTACATGGAGTAGCAATTTCTCCTCACCATTCTAAAGAAATTTGGGTTTTTTTCTCAATGGTCACAATGGATTTATAGTTGTACTCAATTTTGGTTAATTGAAGCCTTTTTCATTTTTTTAACCAACTAGAGGTCTCCATCAAGGTGACCCTTTATTTCCCTTCCTCTTTGTCATCATAGTTGAAGCCCTTCAGAAGGCCATTAAGGTTCAAGCTGCAAATGAAAGATGGAACAAAGTTCACATTGCAAATATTTTTCCCCCATCACCCATCAACATTTTGTTGACGACACCATCCTCTATGGTATGTCATGCATGAGGGAAGCCAAATCCATAAAACAGACCTTGGAAATACATGTGCATGCTTCTAGAAAAAATATCAACAAGCATAAATATTGCATATAATTTTTCAAAACTAAATTTAGCATCAGAAGTAGGATCACATCCCTATTGGAATACAATATTGAATCATTGTTTGGTAAATACCTTGGCATCCTACTATTCAAATGCATCATGAGATCAAGCTTATGGTAAGAAACTATAGAGAAGTGTTGCATCAAGTTAGCTTCATGGAAAAGGAAGTGTCTTATCATGGTGAGGAAAATCACTAGGGTGAAGGCAGTCCTATATACAATACCAATTTACCTCCTCTCAAGTACACAAATCATGAAAGGGGAAAATTATTTGCTTGAAGGCATCTTCAAGAAATTCCTTTGGGAAGGGTCGAAGGACAAAATTAGAGTTCCATTTATTAGTTGGGAGACATCATGCAAGGAAAAGAGTGATGGTGGTCTTGGGCTCAAAAGAATAAAATTATAGAACAATGGATTGGGAGCTAATTTAATTTAGAAAATGCATGAGGATCCCTCTACTTACTGGTTCCAATTACTCTAATGCAAGTATCTTGATAATGTAGATCCCTATCAAGTTCTAACTATATTGAATTCCCCTAAGGGCTCACATATTTGGAACTTCCTGGTTCAGTGTCAGACCATTATCATGAATCATATATCCTAGACCATCAATAATAGCCGTTCAACGTCCTTTTGGAAGGATTTGACTATATTTCCTTTCTTGTAAATGGTTCCTTTATTTGTAAATGGAAAGATCTTGATGCAATTCTAGCACAAAAGAACCAAAAACTCATATTAAAGAAGATCCTTGCATCAAGGGGTATCTTTATAAATCAAAAAGAGGATTGCATTGTTTGTACAGAGGAAAAATCTAGCACATGCAGTCAAGATAGGATACAAAATTTAGAAAGCTATTTGTAATATCGTAAAATTGCACCCCTAATGCAATTTCACATTACATAACCTTCACTTTAGCTTGATAAACATAATAATGCTAATCCCCATTTTTCTCGCCTTCATTTTTGTCCTTGACCCCATCGCTTTTGGTCATTTAAGGAATTTTCATCAAGACATTCACGCGGCACACAAACGCCTTCATTTTTGTCCTTGACCTCATTTTTAAAATATTGTTGAAGGAATTTTTTTTCAGGGACGCTTCTATCTTGCGCAGATGTCTACACATCGCGTGAACATCTTGACAAGATTCATAACCCTATGGCCATTGGGATGTTACACTTTTGTTTGCCCGTGAAGTGTAATGCCTCTGCAATCATAGGCGCGCCCAAAAACGATCCTCTTGCATGCAATTCTTCATTTAAAGTTGCCTTATTCCCTCTCATTCATTGATTCTCTCAATCTCTCATTCAACTTCATTCTTGCAACTTCACTCTCTCATTCTACACCTTTCACTCTTGCATTCTTGCTCTACTACATCACTTCTATACCATTATTGTTTAAGCTTCTTGCACGCTTATGGCTCTCACATCTTTGTCTTGGTGTTGCACTCTCTTTCGACTTCTCAAGTTTGTTGGAGGGAGAATAACACTTTCTCATTGGCATTATTGTTTTCGTTTAAGTAGAATATCAATATCTTGCATGTTCTCTTTCTTTATCTTGTCATTCTACATTGTTTATCGTTTATTTCTCTATCTTATTGGCTCTTTGGTTGTCCATGGAAGTGGAAACACCAAAATGGGGGTTTGTCTAAGGCAAGCCCCAAAATAGCCCCAACACTTTTCATTGTTTATGTGTGTGCAAGTTGTTCATGTGGAGCTTTGTGGGAGGCTTCATAGCACTAGATTGCCTATGAGTTTTCCTCTCTCCTTTGTCTTTCATCATTTCATTTCAAGTTTGTTTACTTGCGCATTTAGTATTCTTCTTGTTGTGATTTTCTTTTTTTCTAACATTTTGTTAGTTTAGTCAAATTGTCAAACTTTAGCTTCTGAGTCGATAGTGGGACATGTGTGTTTTGGTAGATTGAATATGTTTTTGGTTCATATGAGACCACAACACATTGCAGGGACGTCTGCTTGCCACACTTTTGTCCTCTAACCACAAGCTAATCTATTTGTCTCTGAGACCTTTGAGGCCTGCTCATTCGACTTTTGAAGTCTTTTTTCTGTAAACAACCATAAAACATAAAAATATTGCAAAAACTCCCTTTTTCCCCTCTTTTTCACTTGAGCTTATTTCCTTGAGGTGGTTGAGGATAATTCGCTCCCTATAGACTCTTCCCTGCCCTAGAGACTCGAGATTAGTGACTCTCCTCCTCTACATTTTGGTGAACTCAATGTGAACCTTTCTTTCCTCTTGTCTTTGTGTCAAAAAATTTCTTCTCTCTTGTTGAGACATGTAGTGGGTGGTGTGTTGTGACACTTTTATGAGCTTCACGACTCAATCTACTACCTTTGAGCACGTAGTAAGAAGAACCTATCAAAACATTGATATGGGGTCTAGAAGGTTCAATCCTCCCCATTCAAGTCCGGATTTTGAGTACTCTACATGACTCATTGTTGAGTTCTCCCCTCCTCATCTTGGAATTGAAACTCATACCCCTCCAGCCTTTCCATCAAACTCTTCCTCTTCCTTAGTTGAGGAAGTTGCTCTTAGGGTTCCCATAGAGAAAATTCACTCTTTGGAAGTTAGGCTCAAAGAGCTCGTAGGGTTCCTAGCGAGAGAAGATTTGTATGCTCAAGCAACTCCTATCACCAATGGTCTAAAGAATTTATTAACTACCGATCGAAGAGGATTAGAGTTGCTTCAAGGTTTAGCAAATATTGTGGAAACCCATATCCCATCTTACACTATTATCTTGAGTAATCCCCAAGATGTTCAATTGAAGATCATTGGTCACCAGTTGAATATCCCGATGCCTGGAGTATCTGTTTGCATGGCCGACATCAGTCACTCCATCAACACTACTACCACCTCCACACTTGAGGAGATTCCTATGATTAGAGTAACTCGAACTCCTCTAGATTTTTAGATTCCTACATCTAGGATTCAAAATGTCTTTGCCTTTGGTGTTGGTGTTGGTGTTTTTGTTGGTCATACTTCATCCACATATGTTGGACCTAAATGTTATATTATAGAATATGGGGTAGATTCAATAACAACTGGTGAATTTTACTAGCTCTTCTTCTCAACCTATGTTCCAACCCTATTGTCATCACAATCCCATATCTTTTTCTATCTTAAACACCCCCATCCCTCAAGGGATGGAGATTCCTAAGGTTGAGAAATATAGTGGAAGAGGAGACCCACAAACACACATCTTGTCTTGCAATGCCATGTGTTGATTTCTACCATCATAATGCTCTTGTAAAAAACTATTTTTGTGTTCTCTCAAGGATGCTGCCTTGGAATGATATTGCTCTTTGTTTGATAATGTTGTCTTTACCTTTGACTAGCTTGTGAATCGGTTCCTCCAAAAATTCTAGGCTAATATGGAACCAAAGGTCGCATTTATCGATCTTGTCCAATGTAAGTAGGGTGCACATGAGAAGGTGACTAGTTTCATCACTCATTACTAAGCCCTCTTTTCTCAGATCCCTTATGCCCTACCTAATTCCAATGTGCAATGAGTGTTCATCAAGAACTTGCAATCGACATTGCAAGATAAATTTCTTTTGATGAAATATCCCTCTTTCACACATATGGGTGCTACTTTGTGAGAGTAAAAAAAACTATTGCTCAGTACGAGGATTCTTCCTCATCCTCCCATATGAATGGCTAGTCACTTGTGTCTATCTTTGGTGAGTCAAGGAAAAAACAAAGAAGTGGTGAAGATGGTGTTTATTCTCACTGATAAAAGTTTTGCAGGTCATAATAGAAATTTTACAAAATTATTTGAATCTTATACTAATGTCTTGCAAAAATTATTAAAAGATGGTGTAATATCCCTCCTAGAGATTAAACCACTTTCTAAGCCTTATCCCTAGTGGTATGATGTGCAATTTTTTTGCCAATATCATCGAGTCTCGGGTCATGATACTGAGCATTGTGTGTGTCTTCGTCATGTGATACAATACAACATCAATAATGCACCATTCGACTAGATGGTAAAAAGTAGAACTCCAATAAATCTATAGTGAATCCTAATAGCCAATTGCAGATTTATATAGATCTCTTTCCATCTTATTTCACCAACCTTGTCATCCTTGCTTCTTCTTCTTCTTCTGATCTAAACCCATCTAAGTATGTGAACATGGTTTCATTTACTCATGTTCCTCCTCCAGATCAGGTGAATGCAATACCCGATATTATATTCACCTCACGTGACCTATCTTTGAACAAAGAGATCTCTCTATTGTATATCCCCACTCATTTCAATTATAATGTTGTAGCAAGCATCATGGTTGACCCCACGAGTCGGGTGAATATTATCATGGAATAGACTCTTTTTATAAACAATTTTCATAAGGGTAAATGTGAGGAATCACAAACTACGCTTCACATGCATGATGGACTTTTTGTTGCACCCATTAGTTCCATTTCTTTGTCAGTCCTAGTTGAACATAAAACCCTAGAAGTCTCATTTGTCATGATACCCAAGTCTAAACTCTTCAGAGTTAGACTAGGCATCCCATGGCTAGTCTCTACGAATGTGGTTGCCTCAGTTATCCACAAATTATTTAAGTTTCCCCATGAGGATATTGTTTACACTATTCAGGATACTAGATATAGACCATTGGTGTTACATGGGAGCTTCTTTTTGGATCACTTTTGGCCTACCCCAATTGGACCTCTGCCACCTAAAGGAGACTTGTTGTATAAAGATTATTTTAGGTATAGGACTAGGGGCTCAGTGTCTAAAGGTGGTTTTCCTCTTTCTCAAGCTATTGCTTTGAAGGCCTCTTTGTGTGCACAATAGTGTGCTTCATCCTCTGCCCCTCCGAAGGGTAAGGAAAATAAAGCTCTTTCTATTAGGCTTTTTACTTCTCCTTCTTTTGCATCTTCTTTGGCTACTTCCTAACCTTTGGCAGTGTTCTCTATTCCTTTTGTTGTACTCGATACATGAAAAAGAAAGGTGCTCATGTTGTGGAAATTGAAGCCTCGGGTCTTCTAACTTCTATTTCTACCCATAGTACCCTATCCCACCCTTTATGGTAAGGGGAAGCATTAATGTGGGGTTGTTCCTACATCTTGGCTTCTAAGGCCTCTCCTTGTTCCTCCACCTGCCCCCAAGGTAGACAAAGTAAAGGGGCCCACTATTGAGATGCTTGTCTCTCCTCTTGTCTTTATGCCTCCTCCTGTTCGTCCTCAATAATCCACCCTTCCACCCAACAATGGTTGTGGAGGTTGCTCCTCTGGTCGAATAGGAGCCCTCGACCTCTTCTTAGGTTGCACCTTCTAATTCCCATAGCCACCATAATTGGCTTGCTTGAGAGCATAAAACACATCAAAAGGCCTTGGCTAAGGAGCATGTTGCCGCACTGAAGACTGAAGAGGAGCCTTCTCTTTCTGCTTCTATTGCTTCTGCTTTTGTTTCTACTTCTATCTTTGCTTCTTCTTTTTCTTCAATTCCCATCGCCTATTTTCTTCTTCCTATAAGGAAGCTAAGGTAGCAGAACAACTTCCTACTCTAATCTTGAGAGGAGGATAATGAAAAACTTTTATAGATTTTTAAGAATTATAGAAACTTAAATAGAAATAAATATAAATATCATGCATACCACAACACAGTGATTTACATGGGGAAAACCCTTTCGGGAGAAAAACCCCACACTCCAAAAGTTTCCCAATATATTATTCAAAAATCATAAAGATTACAATATACTTGCGGAGCAAGCTTTTCATAGGAGTATCACCAACCAAATATTTGGAGGCAACATGACCATTATCAGACTCTCAGAATACATCACAATACACGATCGTAATATAATTTCCTCATAAAATAGGGTTTCCTTCTAGGGAAAGTCAAGCTAATAAAATATCGTTCGCGAGATCTGAGTCTTGATGATGAATGATCTACATTTACAATAATAAATATACATAAAAAATCGGGAACCCCCCATGCCCCCCGTCATTGATGTATCAACAATACCTATGTATCAATAGTACCTTATGTAATTGCAAGGTTGAGACACATTTTCGGCCTCGTCGGTTGATCTTGAGCAACCTCACCCCAAAAGGGTGCAAATGTTCATCGCTCCTATGAAGCTGCCTCTTATCACCTCTCTTCCTAATCTTCCTCCTTTTTCACAGCTCATTGACATGTCGTTTACAAAGGTGGTGTCCTTTGTGGCTTTGTCTCCTCCCTCTTCCACTTCAGTTGCAAGGATTCCACATCCTAGATGTTGAAGCGTAAGTTGGAAAGCGACCTCGCTTCGAATGATGGTCAGAAAAAGTATTCTTTATCTTTTGAGTTTTTTTCTACCTTGGCTTGTGTTGTCCTCATGACAAAGACAACACCGCCCTCCCCAGAGTTTTTCACTACCCCTCTCCCCAAGGTTGGTAGTGACTCTCTAGTTTCTTGTCCTTATCCCATCTAGTCATAACATGTCACTCCTAAGAAGTGCATGTTCAACTCGTTGGAGGACATTTCGACTTTGTTATCAATCTTTTCCATGTCGATGAATCTAGTCTCTCACAAGCTCAATGAGGAATACTTTGAGGGGCCTTCTTCCTTAGCTCTTGTTGTAGGCAAGTCAGTTGGCATCACCCTAGCTATCCCCCCTATAGACTCATCTTCCCTCCTCTTATGATGATCTAGACTGGGAGCAAGATGACCTGTTGGAGGTATCATACTAGAGTGGTGCCTTCTTCATCTTTATATTAGATTTATATGTTTGTTTGTGTTCCCCCATTCTTGTTTATTTATGTTGTTTATGCTCTCACTTGGAGTACCCTTGCTACCCTTGTAAGTGCTTTGATACAAGAGAGAGACACTTCATCTGTTGTAACCTTTTCCTTTCCATGTTGGGAACGATGCAAAACATTGGGGCATTTAGGCCTCTTCCATGTTGACCCAATTTTTATTTTTACTATCTTCATGTGCTCTTCTTCCCATCTTGATCTATTTGGGGGGTGATGATAGTCCACACATATTAAATTGCATTTATCTATTTATGTCTATGAGTAGCTCTAACCTAGAATAATGAAAATCCCTCTCATGATCTTGATTTCTTCATCTTTGCTACCCTTGTAAGTGCTTTGATACAAGAGAGAGACACTTCATCTGTTGTAACCTTTTCCTTTCCATGTTGGGAACGATGCAAAACATTGGGGCATTTAGGCCTCTTCCATGTTGACCCAATTTTTATTTTTACTATCTTCATGTGCTCTTCTTCCCATCTTGATCTATTTGGGGGGTGATGATAGTCCACACATATTAAATTGCATTTATCTATTTATGTCTATGAGTAGCTCTAACCTAGAATAATGAAAATCCCTCTCATGATCTTGATTTCTTCATCTTTGCTTTTCTCTTTCATAATGTTGTGGTTTCTCTATGTTGTCCCTCACGTGGCAACATTCCACGAATACATCTTGCTATGTATCTCGTGCCACAACATCTCTTGTCTTTCTCTTCTCCATTTCAGTTTGTTTATGATACCATCATCTATAATATGTTATGCATGAGGGAAGCCGAATCCATAAAACAAACCTTGGAAATATATGTGCACACTTCTAGACAAAACATCAACAAGCATAAATATTGCATATAATTTTTCAACACTAAATGTAGCATCAGAAGAAGGATCGCATCCCTATTGGAACACAATATCGATTCATTGTTTGGTAAATACCTTGCTGTCCTACTATTCAAATGCATCATGAGATCAAGCTTATGATAAGAAAATATAGAGAATTGTTGTATCAAGGTAGCTTCATGGAAAGTGAAGTTCCTTATCGCGGCAGGGAAAATCACTATGGTGAAAGCAGTCCTATATACAATACCAATTTACCTCCTCTCAAGTACACAAATCATGAGAGGGGAAAATTATTTTCTTGAAGGCATCTTCAAGAAATTCCTCTAGGAAGGGTTAAAGGAAACAAGGAGAGTTTTGTTTATTAGTTGGGAGGCATCTTGCAAGGAAAAGAATGGTGGTGTTCTTGGGCTTGGAAGAATAAATAATTAAAAACTGCATTGGGAGCTAAGTTAAATTAGAAGATGTATGAGGATCCCTCTACTTATTGGTTTGAATTACTCCAATGTAGGTATCTTGATAATGTAGATCCCTATCAAATTCTAACTGTATTGAATCCCTCTAAGGGCTCACATAGTTGGAACTTCTTGGTTCGGTGTCAGACCATTATCACAAATCATATATCCTAGAACATCAATAATATTTGTTCAATGCCCTTTTGGAAGGATTCATGGAACTCGTTTTCCCTACTAGTGGAAGATCAAAGATTTCATAATATTATGTAAATACTCACAAATACATGGGGATCACAAGTATCTAACTATATTTCCTTTCTTGTAAATAGTTCCTTTACTTATAAATAGAAAGATCTTGATACAATTCTAGCACCAAAGAACCAAAAACTCATATTGAAGAAGATCCTTTCATCAAGGGGTATCTTTATAAACTAGAAAGAGGGTCGCATTGTTTGGATGGAGGCAAAATTTGGCACATATGCAATCAAGATAGGATACAAAATTTAGAAATCTATTTGTATCGTAAAATTTCACCCCTAATACGATTTCACATTGCATAACCTTCACTTTTTCCTAATAAACATGATAATGTTGATCCCCCTTTTTCTTGCATTCATTTTTGTCCTTGACCCTATTGCTTTTGGTCATTGAAGGAATTTTTGTTAGGGATGCTTTCTTATCACACAAACGTATGCACGCTACATGAGCATCCTAACAAGATTCGTGACCCTATGGTTGTTGGGACGATACACTTCCACTTGCCTGCAAAGTGTAATGCCACTTGTTGGCATTTCAATTAGCACCTCTGGAGTGCTTATTGGAAACAGACAGCTATTGCAAGTGTGTTAGTACATGCTCTTCGGATTATAGAGAGGAAGATCTCTCTTTGCTGATTTTATACTGTAAAAAAGGGGTGTACTAAGATTTCCTATCTTTTTTACTCAGCGGCAGGACACAAGGGTGCATAAACCAATGCATCGTAGCTAAGCTTTTTCTTTGGTTTCCGCAGATCTTAACTACGACTAACTAACTTCTAGACTATCCTACCTCCTCAAGATAAACAGAGCATAAGGGCATAGGAGCGAGATGGTATGGTTGGATCACTTGAATCCTCCGTCCCAATGGAATATGGCCGAGGCTCTGAACCTTCAGATATATACCAAGATAGGGCTCGATACAAGCAAACACTCGTTACGGTAAACTGGATCTGAGACTTGCCAAGGAGGAGGAACCCCTATCCGAGGTATAGGCTTGGAAGCAGCTCACTGGAAACAACAAGGAACGATGGCCTTTCTAACAGGATTCCCGAGGAGGTGACGACACCTGTCCAAAGTCTAGGCTGCAAGAGAGATCATTAAACAACATCAAACGATAATGATTGATGACAAAATATCCAAGGAGGCGACGACACCTGTCCAAGGAGGAGATTGAAACAATGCACTATTTAAAAACAAGACTTTGAATAACTCAAATAATTAGATCAATCAAGCTTGCACCATCTGATTTATTTCTTCAAGGTTCTTCAAAGAATTACAAAGGTTGGGACAGCAAAGGCATGAAATCATGCACAATTGCAATCAACCAACGAACTCTCATCCAAGAGTGAACAAATATAAACCAGCGAACTCTGGCAACAATGATGCAGCAATTTTGCTAGCAAATAAAGGTTAAACAAATAAAGAACCTAAGGCTCTTATTTATAGAAACTCAAAGGAGTAGGCAACACTAAAATCTCCTTGAGTTAACAAACAGTTCTTGCCAATCAGCAAGATATTATTCTATGTCTAAAAGTAGGTGAGCAAACAGTTAACTGGAAATCTACCTCAATTAACTGAAACTAAACAAAAGTCAAACTAGAAATCTACCTCAGTTGACTGACACTTAACTAAAAGTGAACTTACGTTACAAATATGTCTCCAAACAGACATCCGCCTTTTGGGGAGATTTGAGATCCACAAATCGTGGGAGTCGAATAGACATCCTAGATTAGTGGGATCTAACATGCATGATCTGTGGAGATCTGGAGTCAACTTGGAAAGGGGCATCAAGTTGACTTCAGTCATCATTAATGCTATTTGGAGGGTAGGACGTCCTTTCTTGGTGCTTTACACCTCTTCACCACTGGTCAACAAAGTCTCTATCCAGTCATTGACCTCTTCGGCCCCCAGGCAATTAATGCTCTTCAAGGTGACTATGTGGCGTCTAAGCATTTCTTCACCCGTCATAAGCTGCTGCAGATAGGTTATGCATTGGGCAGCTGTTTCATCTAACTGGACAGACATGGCTGCAATTTTGGCTAATTTGCAGCCATTGGGATCTTCAAGGAATGAAGATCGGATGACATCCTGGAACCGTGTTTGCACCGTTTCAAGCTCAACATATTCCCCTCCTCTCTGATATTCTAACTCAAGGAAGGATATTACCAACGTTCTTGCGAAGTTGATAATATTGGCGACGAAGCGTCTATAGTCAAGCAACTCCACTGAGTTGGCATCATAGGCTCTCACCTTGTATGCCACCTGTTCTTTCCACTCAAAGAGATGGTGTTTATTTTCTGTGGTTGTAACTGATTCATATGCTTGTTGCAAATCAGCAACTGTCGCCTCTTCTCTCGGCCTTTCTTGAGCTTCCTTCACATCTGACTGTTGGATTTCTGATCGAAGTCCATGTGCTCTATTTCTCAGCTGATATGCTTCTGCTAACACACACCTTCCTTTGACGACAAACTCATCCACTTGATGTCTCAAGTGTTTGTCATATGTGATCAACTAGTGATGGTTTCTTTCAGCTGGGAGATCCAATAGTCCTTGAGGCAAGGCCAAGGAGTTGGGAATGTCATGTATCAAACTAGAAATGTACAATTTCAGCTAACGAATTTCAGCCTTCAAGACTGCTTTGCCTTGTCCATCCTTTGTCATCCTGTCTTTGACGCTCGCCGAGGCAATTCCGAGAAGGTCTGCCTCCACCTGTCGAGTGGTCTTTCCAAGGTTCACCTTTGAAAGTGTGAAATCCTCAACCCTCACATTATGTATATCTTTGTCTTCAGGTGGGGCAACAGTCTCTATGATAACTTCATTCTCTGCATTCTTCTCTACATGTGTCTGCTTCTTCAACTTCTTTGCCGGCATGTCTTGTGTGACATGATGGAATTCAGAGAAGTCAAGCTGATAAGCAGGTCTCTCCCTTTTCCTCCCAAGCGAGCTTTCCAGCCAGATAGAATCTCGACTAGCATCGCTGAGAGGAGGAACATAGGCCCCCTGAATGCTAGAAGAACGAGACTGTGTCGTGGCAATGTCTCATGGTGGCAAGTCCAAATCAATAGGACTTTGTGACCTCTGTGATGGTGGTGAAGCTGGTGGCTCTGTTTCTATCACTGGCACCGCTTCTGCTGCAACTTCTTCTACAATGGATTCCATCTCTGCAGCGATTATTTCAATCACTGGTTCTTGTGTAGTTGCAGCGGTCTCTACTGTCTCAGGTAAATTGGTGGTTGTCTCCACCTATACCTCTTGCCAGCTTGTGTTGGCAATTCCTTTTCTCCCCCATGTGCTACCTAACATCCGCATTCCTTCTGGAGGGAAGCTCATCTTCTTCTGTCTGGGTTTCCTCCTAGACGTGGAAGGTAGTGTAAACTGAACCGCTGGCGGCTTTAATCGGGGAAGTACTACCTTCCTTGTCCTTTTACTGTCCAGGTAGAGTTGACTGTGTCGAACTACTCTACCCGTTTTTTCCTCAATAGACATACTCTCTTTCGCGTACCAGTCTACTTTGCTGAGTGGTTGTGAATCCACTAGACCCGTGAAGAAGGAAGAAAGAATGAATTCTTCTTCATCCTCAGATAAGCCCTCGATGTCCTCTGGCATGAATTCTACAATCTGAGAGAGCTTGAATCTGCTATGGTTCCTTCTTCTCACTTCGAACTCATCCTCGCAGTTGACCCAAAAATCTTCCATGAAAGGTTCATGTGATGATCTTTACTCAAGGTGAGCTGCGAAGATGCCTCTAGGGTCATAGGATGGCCTCCTGTCAATGAGGTACTTGAGATTAAATCTCACTATTTCTTGGCTTATCAACCTTGCATCGGCTGCAGTCTTGCATCTGTAGAGTCCCATCTGAAAAGGAAAGTTTGCAGTAGTCTTTTTCTTTATGTGAAGGTAAGAGTGAACCTCGGCCAATTGTCTCAGGAATTCCATGAACACTACCCTATCTGAGGGGTAGCGTGGCATCATGGCAGGGTGGCCATTGTAGTCATACACACGTATGTAGGTGAAAGTGGGGAATTGTATGAACCAATCCGCCTAGTCCACCATTGCTACCTTAGCTGCTAGTGAAATACGCACGTGCATCTCATAGTCTAGCTCGTGCACAGTGTGCATAGTAAAAAGGTCATTTATCTTTTTGAAATGTCTTTCCGCTAGAGTGAACTCCAAGCAAGGAAAGTATTCTTGTACCTTTTGCACACCCAGGGTTCCCACAATGTTTAATGTTCTGAAATCACCTTGGAAGGCTATCAGGTAGACCAAGTATGAACACATGTGGAAATGGTGCTCTTCTAGAAACCCGGTGAATTGTTGGTGGATTGTGTCACTGATCAGGGAAGCCCAGTCGTAACGTTCTTTCCTGCTGATTATCTTGCCAATAATGTAGAACATCCACGGCTGGAAGGATTTTCCCTCCTCTTGTCCAATGACTCTGCTGAGTAGGGTGATTAGCACTCCGTACTCGTCTTTGAATTCTCCTCTACCAACCAACCTAGACAAGCTGGTTCTCTTTGCTTTCAGCCAATGTTCAGCCATTATAAGCGAACACTCATCCTTGAAAGCCTCGAATGCCTTTTCGCATTCTGTCACTGATATGACCTTTTTGGTAGGGCATGGTGGAATTGCAAAACAAGTCTCTATGTCCACTGGCTTCAAGCTGCAAATCACCCTCCCGTCTACTGACAGGATCTCTCTTGTAGTTGGGTTGTAATGCTTTGTGCAAGCAGTTACAAGCTCGATGCTTTGTAAGGTGATTGGAATAGATGTTGCTTGAAACAAACCAGATTCTTCAATGTTTTGCAACGTGATTTGGTTCATGCCCTCCAAATCCTCAAAATTGACCTCTAGATTTTTCTGCCATAAGTCTGTGTCAGTCGTTTTCAGGTAATCATGGTATAAGACTGTTTTGGTCTTGTATTATACCTGAGAGTACTGCATTCTAAAAACCTTGAATATTGACTGGGCACTTGACCCTGTTTTGACACTTTTCTGGAACTGCTAAAAATAGCCTTGTCGGGGGTAGTTTTTACGAAAAATCCTGAGACATGGGTTTTGTTAAGAATGATTTTCTAAACAGACCCAGATCGTCATAAATTTGAAAAAACGAGTTTTTCTTTGACATGCAAGAGCCCTTCGGTGGTAGAGGCAGCAGGGGCACCCGAAAGTGATTTTTCTCGAAAAAATCTAACACATGGGTTTTGTTCGTGCTTCAAAGCCAAACAAACTGGGTTTGTTTGTTTTTCAATATTATGACTTTTTCTAGAAACCCTAAAAAATAGGGGCAGTAGGGCTACTTTTTCTAGAAAAATCTACCATATGGATTTTGTTGAAAAGTTGTGTTGATCATACCCAGTTGGCTAGATCTGTGATAATCTATCGTTTCCTGTGACATGCAAAAGAAATATAGACAGAAGTAGAGGAAGTAGACAGAAGATGGATTGGAAGTTATAAACTACCACTTTGCAATAATCTGTCTCTAGAAGCAATCTTGGGAGAAGAATGCTTTTACTGCCAATGATCTTCAAAAATATTGAAGATCCGTTCAAAACCCCTGCCAGATCTTGAAAACTGTTCTTGGGAGCTACTTGATGTTTTATCCTTCAACCTGCAAAAAGAATAATGAGGAAAGGGACACCTAGCATGAATATAAGGCAATTAGGGTTAAGATCCACAAAGTATGGAAGATAACTCATCATTCAGGCCTGATTTGGAGTTCCAAAAGATGATTTCCACTGATTGTGGAGTGTTTGGTCTCTTTTTGGCTCCAAATTTGCTAACTCAAGTCAACATTTATGTTTGACTTCTTTTAGGCGTCCAACCTTGAAGTTGATCATTTTTGTCTATTTTGCAAGCTGAAGTACTCCCGTTTGATCATTGATTCAGGTTACTCAGTTGATCTCAGGCAGTGTCCGGCAGTTCTGTTGTCGAGGTAGGATTAGTATGATTAGATATGCCTGGGAGAGATTAACTCAGAAAACTGAGTTTAGGTCTCTAGAAAGAAGGGCGCCTTTCCTTGAGAGGGGCGCTTTTAACAATGCCTTAGTTAATTTTCATTGACTTGTTCTTCGTTTTGACCTTTTCAAACCCTCTTTGCTTTGATCTGACATTCCCGATTTTTGATGAATTAGATGATTATGCTTGACGATGCATCGGGTAGCCGGTTCAGTCTTGTTCAGGATGCCTGACTTCTCAGTTGAAGCTGGCAAGTTTCGGGCCTTCAAACTAAAGGGCGCCCCTAGCCAGTAGGGGCGCTTTTAGCTTTTGCTTGGTTTCATCTTGGCTGTGGACTGCTAGTCTTTGACCTCCTCCATCAGTTGATTGATTTGTCAGAAGTTCTTGCTGATAGTCTTGCTGACGAGATAGGTCATAGCTGAGAAGGTCATCCTGGGAGGCAGTGAAGATTCTATATGAAAGTGAAGAGGATGATTGTTTTGACAATGCCAAATGATTTGATTTTCCCTTTGAGATCCAAGGGCGCCTTTCTTCAAGAGGGGCGCCTTTTCACCTTGTAGACTGTGTTTTGCCTTGGTAAACAAAACGTCCATCTTCCAGACTTAGCCAAATTTTGGCCTTTTCCGTTTTGAGAATCTCCTTCATTGAAACAGCATATTTTCATTCTTTTTCGCCATAGCTTCTTGGTTGAAGCTTTTGAGGTTTAGCTTTCAGCACCTGGTATTGGCCAATCTGCCATTAATGGCTGCGGAGCTCCTAGCTTTTTTCCTGAAAAATAGAAATAGACCCACCAGAGTAAAACATAATTTTTGATAATTCTAACTTGATCAGTGTGATCATGAAGGCAATTAATCCTATCAAAATTATTTTCAATCATTTCCGAGAAGGTCCTATTTTTTAGGTTTTCCATAAAAATAGGGGTGTAAAACCCTAATTTTCATTTTTTTAGAATTTTAACCATAGGTTCCTTGACAGAAACCCACAAAGATTTCATATTTGGTTTGACCTAAAACATACTTTCGATGGCATTTTTACGTTGTTTAGCTCAATTTAAGCAGAATGCCAAAAATTTCATTTTGGGTATAACACCACTATAGTCATAGGCGCACCCAAAAATGACCCTCTTGCATGAAATTCTTCATTGAAACTTTCCTTCTTCCCTCTCATTCATTGATTCTCTCAATCTCTCATTCAACTTGATTCTTCCAACTTCACTCTCTTATTCTACACCTTTCAATCTTGTATTCTTGATCTTCTACATCACTTCTACACCATTGTTGTTTAAGCTTATTGCATGCTCGTGGCTCTCATGTCTCCATCTTGATTTTGCACCCTCTTTTAGTTTCTCAAGCTCGTTGGAGATAGGGTAACACTTTCTTATTGGCATTATTGTTCTCATTTAAGTAGCATATTGATATCTTGCATATTCTATTTTTGTATCTTGTCATTCTACATTGTTTATCATCTATTTCTCTATCTTTTTGTCTCTTTGGTTGTCTATGGAGGTGGAAACAACAAAATGGGGGTTTGAATAAAGCAATCCCTGAAATAGTCCTAACACTTTTTATTGTTTCTATTTGTGCAATTTTTTTGTGTAGAGCTTTGTGGGAGGCTTCATAGTGTTGTACCACCCATGAGTTTGCCTCTCTCCTTTATCTTTCATCATTTTGTTTTAATAGTTTGTTTATTTTCACATTTAGTATTCGTCTTGTTGTGTTGTCCTTTAGTTCCAACATTATATTAGTTTAGTCAAACTATCAAACTTCAGTTTATGAGTTGATAGTAGGTGGATTGTGTATTTCAGTAGAGTAACTCTATTTTTAGTTTGTACGAGACCACAACACACCACGCTATCATCCTTTGGCCACGAGCTAGTCTATCTGTCTTTGAGACCTCTAAGGCTTGCTCATTTAGCTTCTAAAGTCTGTTATTTGTAAACAATCATAAAACGTGAAAATATAGCAAAACCTCCCTTTTACTTGTCTTTGTCACTTGAGCTTATTTCCTTGAGGTAATTAAGGACAATTCACTCCATTTAGACTCTTCCCTATCCTAGAGACTTGAGAGTTGCGAATATCCTCCTTTACACTAATGTATCCAAGGGAAACTGGTTGGCAGAGCTATGTTGGAGCCAATGGTGTCTCCCTAAATCATGTACATTTTCTAGGATTGTCCTATACAAAAGAATTTGGACAAGGGACTGATTGAAGACCATAGGCATTTTGGGTCCCTCTAGATGTGTAATTTGTAAAAAAGAACATAGCATGAATCATCTACTATTGAATTATGAATTTGCCAAAAAAATCTAAGAATGGTTTCTCAATTGTCTCAAATGGTCTAGTGTTTTGCCCAATGACATATTGGATCTTTTCCACAGTTGGACCAAATTAAGGAATTTTTTGTGGGAATGAATTTGGATTACTACTTCATCATTAATAATATGGTACCTATGGAGAGAATGAAATAGAAGATTGTTTAGAGATACATAGCTATTGATTGAGGATGTTATACATAAAATTGAGGTAAGCATATGTGAAACCATCATGGCAAAAAAAATATCCTCAAGAACAAATCCTAGGCCATTCATTAAATGAATCTATCATGATGAAGTGGAAGCTAATCAAGGCTTCCCCCTCATATGCTTTGAGACTCCATACATTCCCAAAAAGTTTGGGCATGAATCTATAAAATGGTGCATATGTTGTCAATTGGGAGATTAAAGTTGAATTTTGATGGGGCAACCAAAGGGAACCCCAGGATTTTGAGCATGGGGTACATTCTCAAAGATGAATAAGGGAAGTTGACTTGGGCCTTGTCAAAAAATATGACACTTAGAACTAACAATAAAGCAGAGTTCCAAGCCCTTCTAGTAGGCCTTAGAATGTGCAAAGATAAGAATATCTTTGAAATTGAAGTTGAGGGTGACTCACAAAAATGCAGAAACATAATATTTTGCCACATTATTCCAAGTTGGAAGTTAAGAAATATTGTAGAATCAATTTGGGAAATTTTAGAGCTCATAGAGGACTTCAAACATGTATTTCTTTCAAGAAGCTAATAGTGTTGTGGACCAACTTGCAAACTTTGCATGTGATCAGAGTGAACCAAAGATAGATTACTATAACCCACATGCATGTGATACATTGGTGGAGTGAGAATTCGAGGAAGAAAGTGCTTAGGAAATTAGTAATGTCACCCTTGTGGCTTATGTATTTCTCTACTTTTTTTAATGTCAAAGGGAGCTACCTCTAAGGTAGCATTTTACGAATAAAAAAATATATATCATAATTACTTATATAATATATGTAAACAATACTATTCTTAGAAAAACATTAATACATGAATATATATATATATATATATATATTTATGTATATATATATATATATTTATGTATATATTTATATATATGTATATATATATATTTATGTATATATTTATATATTTATGTATGTATATATTTATATATATATATATATATATATATATATATATATATATATATATATATATATATATATATATATATATATATATCTTCAAAATAATATAAATAAAACAATTCATCTCTTAAGTATATTTATTTATGTATTATTATATAATATGAATATGTAACTAATATTATTCTTATATTTTCCTCATTCATGGGTTTGGTTGGGATAATATAGCTTCAAACTTGGAAGGCATAAGATGGTCGATTCCTCTTAAACTGAATGGTGCAAGCTCAATTTTAATGGGGCATCCAAAGAAAAACTTAGGATTTTGGGGAAGATTGTATTTTAAGATATAATAGCGGCTCCCTAATTTGAGTGGCTTCGAAAGGGCTCAAGCATGGAACAAACAATAAAGTAGAGGCTAATGTGCTTCTCTTAGGTCTACAAACATGTCATAAGGAGCGGGGGCTCAAAACTGGAAAATAAATAGGATCCTTAAACAAATTTGGCCATTATTAAAAATGTTAAATGATTTTACATTTAAAAATGTATATAAGGAGATCAACTCACACATGGATGTCTTGCCTAATTTTGCAATATATGATGACACGAGGTGCATATTTGGTGATACATTAAAGCCTTAGTAGATTTGAAGGTCGAATGTATTTATTTGTGATCCTATATCATTACAAAGAATTTCTCTCACAGAATGATGTGAGGGAAATATACCCAAGCATGTGTTCTTAAGGAGACTAGTCATGTCATCATTGAAGTGCAAGCAAGTATAAAATCATGGGAATATATGTATTTGGAATTATATTATATTATTCTCTCACTTTAAATGGCTTTCCTCTTGGGTGGTCATGGGTACTAATGTAAGTTTGATATACAAGAAGAGATAAGTCTATTTTTAGGGGACATTATTGACTTATGATTGAATATTTTCAAAGTAAGATAAATGATTATGATTAATGTAATTAGGGTGGCATTAGGACATATATTTATGACAATGATGCATAGGTATCATGTCAATATGAATGTTTATTTCATGTTTTTTGTGGTGTTTTTAGAAGTGGGAGAGATTAAAGAGGTAATAAGAGAATTGTATAAGGCTTTGATAAGACCACAGTGGCATAGGGAGATGAATTCCATATTAGATGATGTTGTTGCTAGAGTTGGTTTTTATCCTAACATAGTTCAATGGTTGGGCTTCACCTCTACTTCGGAGATTTAATGGTCATAACAATAATATGCACAAACATAAAGAAAAGTGGGGAATAGAGTTTGTAAAGTTCATAATGGATTTTTTCTCCCTTTCCAAGCATTAATTATTCTTCTGCAGTGAATATTGAATCTTGAAATAGTGAGTTTGAATATTCCCCTAGGTGAAAAGGATAATGGTGTAGTGTCCCTACCATGAGATAATAATATTGTGAATATAATTATTACATACATACGTCTAATATTTCAAGTTAACAAACTCTATAACACCTTCAATTGGTTTTTATTTTCATCTTTTGAATACGTTTTTGGTTCACTAGCCCTCCATGATGAAGCAACCCTAATTGTATAATAAAATTGGTTATAATATATGGGTATGGCCCTCAAGACCACTTTTATCAAACAATAAAATATAATTATTTTATGCATGAGAGTGATATTATTTAATAATACTCATATATAATATATGAACTTAATTTTAAACATAACATTAGTGATATCATTTAATAATAAAAATAGTTTTTAAATAAATATAAAGTAAATAAATCAAAATAAAAATAAAACAAAAAAAATCAAATGTAAAATTAAAATTTATAAATAAATAATCTATATAATGTATCTATATAAAAATTATAAATATATGCATGCATACATATACATAAGATAAATATTATTGTATGCATGATATAGTGTTGAGATTCAGCCCCGATCCATCAAGATGGTTTGAAGTTCCCCACAACACAATGCTTCTGACATTGGGATGAGAAGTGTTTCATTGAGAAATATTTCCTACATCTGAAAGCTATTTTTTCATTATTAATCAATTGCCTCTTACATCTATTTCCCACCTTCAAAAAAATCTCAATAGGAAGACCAAAAGAAAAATCCATTTCAACACATATTTGAGCACATGTAATGTTTTGATAGTTGATGGTTTCCTTAAAAGAGCAGTGATACCTTCCAAAGCTATTTCAAATAACCCTCAAGAAATCTCAATAGGAAGATCAAAAGAAAAATCCTTTTCAACAGATATTTGAGCACATGTAATGTTTGTTTCCTCAAAAGAACAGTGATACCTTCCAAGGCTATTTCAAATAACCCTCAAGAAATCTAATTCCTAGAACTAAATAAAAAGATATGAAAGTCTTACCCACAAAAAATCACCTTCATAGAACTAGGGGTTGTTTTCTAGTATCAACTCATTGTCTTCCTTTGAAGCAAATTCTAAAATGAAGAATCCCCTTGCACACAGGGGTAAATGTTGATTCTCCTTCCATGAATTCCTTCCATTTGTTTGAGACCCAAGCGCACATATCGCATAGTTTTGGCCAAATATTCGTGAATTGTAAAATTAGTGCATGGTTAGACAGAAAACCCTCCCTGTACAAAGCCAAACTATCCAAATAGAATTTTGGTGTTGTTGAAGAGATACAAATAGGGAAATGCATACTGATCTTGGTAGGGGCATCACTTGTAGTGGTGGTAGCATGTCATGGATTCGAATGGGTACCCCAATCACCAGATGCATCAAGCGAGTGATGCCCTAACTCTCGCAGGTCATTACTCGCACGCCCATTCTACAGATGCAGGGCCCTAATTGCTTTAGCAAACTTCATTTCTTGAGACTTTTCATCTGAGAAAAATGCCTAATTAAAGTCATATTTTCCAATACAATGACCTTCAAATTTTGTGCATTTTGAAAGACTAGACGATGTGCGTGGCATTGAGGACCCGGCCAAACCGCTGCTACGAACCCTAAAAGAAAGCTTCGACACATGATAGACGGGAGAGGAGGAAAGTATAGCAGAGCGAGGCATTTCGGAGCCATGGAGATTTATTATCGCAAGTAATATTATTCTTATATATATGAGAGTAATATTACTTACACATATGTTTTGTAATAATATTTTATATAATATATATTGATAAAATAAATATTATTATATATTAATTATAAAGGAATTATATATATATTATGTACAAATATGTAATGTACATATAAGTAATAATATTCTTATGTTGAAATAACTAAGCTCTTATTGGAAATTATTGTGCTTCATAGAATGTAAAAAAAGGAGTGTAGGCAAGACAAAGGACAGGAAAATTTGGAAAGAGCAAGGGAGCGAAGGCACGTAAAAGGGCATGAAAAAGAAAACAATCTCAATTGAAAGACACTACAATAGTAGGAACATGAAAGAAATGAGGAAGGAAAATAATATGGAAGGAAAATTATTTTAGAAAACTAATCAACGATTGAGCAAAGAAGGGCCACTCAATAAGATAACACCATCTCAATTCCTCTACAAGGTTGGACTAAACAATCTTTTTAAAAAATTAATCGATCTAGAGACTAAAGGAGAATAAGGTCATTCCATAGTTGAATTAAATGCACCAAAATTATTTTGCTTCACAATGTAATGTCCCTCAAATAAAATGTTAATTTAAATCTAAAAATCTCCTTTTTAATCAAACTCAAATTAGGGAAAATCAAGTATACTAAAATGAGCACCAAATTACACCAAATGAAAATCAGGTAATGCACAATTGAAGTCAAATATTTTATTATAGATATCTAGATGGAATTACATAATTTTTTCTATTAAATGCATCATATAACATAAATGAATAGCAACAGAAAATCCAAAATTTTGGACACCTTTATTTCTATCAAACTAAAAATGGATGCAAATTGGGTAGGATAAACACTTCATCAAAATATTCAAATATATATCAAGAAAGTATGCAACTGATATTAGATGTTATAATATTACTGATAATAACATCAAAATTATATCAAGTTTTTTTTCATAAAGTAACTGATAACAACAAGTTGCAGTTGTAGCAAAATACCCAAAGAAATTCCCAACTGGTAGCCCAAACTCACTCTAAAACTAGTGCAAACACCACACAAACTCACCCCGATATTCATACAAAGTTTTTAACAGAAAATTACATATATTAATATTGTAATTACAATTTGAAACTCATAAATCTACACTATGTACTCCCAACTACACCAAACACCTACAATAAGCTAAAAAAAATTCCAAATTGAAGAGCATTCAACACAATGACAATCTCTAGATGAAATTACACTTGGAGACCCTGGAACCAATGTCACTAAGCCTCAATCTCCTTGGTTTACTAGCCTTGGAGATCCTTTCTCCATTGGTTTACCAACCAATAAAGAAAACCACAACTTGTGGAAGAAATTAATGCTTCAAATGAAATTCAACTTGGAAAGCAATGATATATAAAACCACCATCCACACCAATATGGGCACCCAAATCCCACACCCAAGAGAGGGAAATATGAATTTGAAAATTTGTAACTCTCGCCATATGTTTCTCATGCAAACTGTCATGTGTCGATTGAAGTCTTGCAACATAATTTTCCAAAATAAATCCTCCCAAATTCTAATGCCCAAATTGGACCCAAGAAAATAAATTAAAAATAAATATTAATTTATCCCCCAAAATTGATTTAATAAATTTTTCTTGAAATTCCAAATTATCCGATAGATTTGCAAATCCTAATTGGCAATTTTGAAAATGAGATTTAATAAAAATAGTAATTGTTATTTTTAGAAAATGGGACATTAAAAGTCCTCCCTCTCAAAGATTGCTTGTCCTCAAGCGATGATGACTTGGATGGTTGTGATATGTTGTTTTTTCTCATGTTGCATCTTCAAATTTTCTTAAGTGCTTGATGGTACCTTTGTTCCTTAGATTATCCTCTCTAGTTTTCATAACTCTTTCAAGTGTCAAATTATGTTTCCTCTCATTATATAATGGCGGCAATTCAAAAGAGATTACAATTTTTTATCTTGCCACTCTCAAGTGACATGAAACATGAAAGATATTGTGCATGTTACAAAATGGTGGCACATCCAATTCAACAACTACCTTTTCATCCTTCCTAATGACTTTGTGAGATCCACTGAGCCTTTCTGCTCTACCTTCCTTCATGAAACTCTGATTATATGGCTACAACCCAAATAAATCTCCAATCTCGAAATTATAATGCACACCAAAGAAAACATCAACCCCAAAGACTCTCTCCATTCTCTTCCTATCTGCATACATTTTTTGTTGATATTGTGAAAAATGTAAAATATCTTTGAATGACCTCAAGATCTCCTTACTTTTTTGTACAAATTCACTTGTTGTAAAGACTCTACTATGTGAAAATAACAACTCAAAAAAAGAGAGGGGATCATAACTATAGAGATCCTGAAAGAGTGACATACCAAAGGACATATAATAGAGATTGGCATTACAATACTCCCCTAATTACAACCATTTATCTTGAACACCCTGCTGATAATGTGCCACTAAAAATCTATCATACTCAAACTAAACTCTTCTCTCCTAAAATCCCAAAAATAAGACACCGTCCAACACACAACTGCAATTCTTGAGATTTCTGGAATCATTTCCATGAAACATACCCTGCCAAAGTAACTCAAAGAAAAAAACATTAGCTAACTCACCATCATTCATGATCTTGGGAAAAATACAAGACACTCTACTCAACCATAAAACATAATACCCATCACCACTACCACAAGTATGAGGCAAGTCAATCATAACCATGTCTCTAAAATCTGCCAACCAAGAAATTCTTCTGCTATCACCATCCTGAATCATAACATCAACACTTAACCTCCCAGAGTCAAATGGAAGGCCATGGGCACACCAAAGAAACCAAACCAAATCAATCATTAAATTAGAATATTTAATCATGCATGTCATCTCCAATGCAATCATTAAACTATCATATGTAAGCATGCATGTCATCTCTGTGAAAAGATGTCTCTATAACAAATAAGAAGATATAAGGGTTGTAGTGACCAATCTGAAATACAACTAAAAATATAGGAGAGATGAGTATGGAAGTAACAATAAAAATATATCCTATGGTCAAATTACCTCTACCATCTAATCTTAGCCAAGAACAGTTTAGTTGTCGGGTTGAAAATATCATCCAACTCATCTGTGAATTAGGATCTAAATTCATGTACAAGTTGATTGGAAAGTGGGTAAACTAACATTGGAGGTTGACCCACTACTCCAATATTGAGACATCTCATGGTAAGAAACTACACCTAGATCCTAAATCCTATAATCAAGTGTCATCTCATTATTATAAATAGTTAGATCTTCATTACCCAATTCAAGAAAAATAGTATCATGAGTCAATTAGCATCTATCTCAAATAAAAGATCAATAATAAGCCGAAGATTAGACCCATCCTCTTATTGGTCCAAACTCACACTATCTAAATTTGCTAGATCAAATTCCTCTCAGATGCAATCTAGCTCTCTAAATTTGTGAGCCTCATATAATTGACCACTTTCCTATAGAAGTGCCTCTTGAATGCTTTCCAAAGTAAGATTTATAGATTTAAGCTTACCAATGAGATCATCATATTCTCCCCATATTTTCTTAGTCATGAATAGGGCCTCATCTGCAAATGTGTTAGCCATATCTCTATCATGTAACACATGCAAGTAAGCTATTTTGATTTCCTCCATGGTTTCCTTCATTGTTTGCAAATCAACATAGGAAACACTAAGCTCATTTTGATTCCTTGGTGCATTTTAAATTATGCTTACTACATGCATGTGTGTATTATCCAATCTAGATAAAAAATTCATTTCATTTTTAACAGACACCAAGAATTGCCTTCCACAAATTCCCTCATGCATGTCTTGTTTTTACAAATTACAATGCATGCCAAAATTAAAATATTCTTCATACTTATCACCAACAACACCATGGTTGTCTCAAACCTCATAAACCTCTTCTTTTCCAACTTAAAAAATTTGCAGGATTGGGTTGTGGATCCAAATCAGTGATTCTACTATGTCTTAGCTCATAATCATGGCTCCCATGTTTTTTCTCAAAATCAAGGTTTTTATATCTTTGTTCAAAATCAAATCTTATATGTCTTTGCTCAAAATCAACATCAAGCCACAATAAACCAGATTTGTGATTAATATCATTAACATACCTCACAGCTTTAGTTCCATCTATGTCATCCTCCATGCATGATGAATTAAAAACAACATTGGAATGAAAGGGAAATTCATCCCAAGATAGGTCCTCATCACACTTATATGTCGACACACGTAGATCCCAAGTCAAAAATGGTTGATTGATATGATCAAGGTGTAAGTATTCATTGTGCTTCTCATGTGTGATTTCCTTTTCGAGAGAGTCATGCTCCATCTTCTTAGGACTGAAATATTCATCGACATCCTTCTCCATAGGCTTGTTTTGGAAGCCAACCCCAAAGCCACCTGAAATCTCATCAATGAAATAATATGATTAAACATTAAAAGCTAATTTGGAGATATCATCACATTTTCCTCTGTAATTCTCATCTTCTAAAAGAACCTTAGAGAACCCATCATCAGTATTTGTTCCACTAGATACATCAAGGTAGATATTAGTCTTAAAATATTCAACAAATAAATCCAAGCTAGGATTCAAGTCTATCATTTTGTCATGATTTTCATGCACCAACTTATCCTCCATTATTATATGCATGTACAAGGGGTCGTCCTAAAACTTTGTCATGCATTCATCATTTTTCAAAATACTCACTACATTAGACTCTCCTACTATGAATTCTTCTACAACTACCTGCTCCTCTTCAACCTTTTGTTCAAATCTATCAAGCATCTTTTGACAAAATTTATCAAAAGAATCTACCTGAATGTGGACTTGGGTATTCATACCTTGGTACCACAAATAATGAGTGTCTCCTTCAACATCCAAGATCACCTATTGAATGAAAAAATTCTCCTCGATGGAACTAGACTAGTAATAGCCTTGCATCTCAAATAACCATGCTCTGACTATGATCTTGTCTAACCCATCAAAAGTTGAAGCTAAAGATTTTGTGACTTTTCTCCCAAGATATCTTCCATTAGAGATGAGTGTTTTCTATGACCCTTTATGGCCATCATGCTTTGGATCTGAGTGATATAATCACTATATAGGACTGGATTTCTAAATCCTTCATCTTGTTTGACATAACTTTCTCTGGTTATTGCTAGCTCTTTTGCCAAATCTTCCAAAGGATCACCAACATCAACCATATTTAAACTTTTCTCTTCCCTTTGCAAAAATTGATCAAACCCTTAGGCTGGAAATATCATGGCTTTTATACCACTGTAATATCCCTCAAATAAAATTTAAATTCAAATCTTTTTTTGAATCAAATTAAATTAGAGAAATTCAGGATACCGAAATGAGCACCAAATTACACCAAATGGGAATCGGGTAATGTGAAATTGAATTCAAATGTTTTATTACACATATACAGATGGAATTACATCATTTCTATTGCTAAATACACCATATAACATCAACGAACAAAAACATAAAATCTGGAAGTTTGGAAACCTTTATTTCTATCAAATTGAAAATGGATGCAAATCGAGTAGGATAAACACTTCACCAAAATATTCAAATATATATCAAGAAAGTGTGCAACTAATGTTGGATGATGTATTACTGATAATAACATGAAAATTACATCAGGTTTCTATCATAAATCAATTGATAACAACAAGCTACAACTACAGCAAAATACCCAAAGAAATTCCCAACTGGTAGCCCAAACTCACTTTGAAACTAGTGCAAACGCCACACAAACTCACCCCAATCTTTATACAAAATTTCTAGTATAAAATTACATATATTAATATTTTAATGATATTAAAATATGCTTCTCACAACAACAATACAATTTGAAACTCATAAATCTACACTATGCGCTCCCAACTACAACAAACTATTGTAAGAGGCTAAAGACAAATTACCAAACTAAAGAGCATTTGACACAATGGAAATCTCTGGATGAAATTTCACTTGGATACCCTTGGAACCACTATCTTTGAGCCTCAATATCCCTGGTTTACTAGCCTTGGAGATCCTTTCTTCATTAATTTACCAACCTCTGAAGAAAACCACAACCTGTGGAAGAAATCAATGCTTTGAATGAAACCCAACTTGGAAAACAATAAATGATATATAAAACCACCATCCACACCAATTTGGGCACCTAAATCCTATTCTTAAAAGAGGGAAATATGAATTTAAAAATTTGTAACTGTCGCCATCCATTGTCCATGTAAACTTCCATGTGTTGGTTGAAGTCTTGCAACATAATTTGCCAAAATTGTTCCAAAATAAATCATCCCAAATTCCAACACCCAAACTGGACCCACAAAAATAAATTAAAAATAAATAATAATTTATCCCCCAAAATTGACTTAATAAATTTGTCTTGACAGTCCAAATTACTTGATTTATCCACAAGTCCTGATTTACAATTTTGAAAATCAAATTTACTAAAAATAGTAATATTGTTATTTGTAGAAAAGGGGACATTACACATGAGAAGATACATTTGGAGAAAATTTAGAGAAGGAATTGCTAGACTTTGGAACAAGCCAAAATTCAGGGAAGGAATTGCTAGTCTTTGTTACACTAGCAAATAGGATTCATTTATGAGGGAAAAAGATAAATGAGTATAAATAAAAGAAAATAATAATCCAAATGAGTGGTATCTAGAAAGAATGAAATCCCATTTAAAAAATGGGCTTTTCATAAAATGAGAAAACCTATGGCTTGATTAAGACTAACTTCCAAAATGGTGCAAAATATTTGGGGGTAATTCAAAATCTACTTAGTGGTTTTTTTCCAAATCAAATGTATATCCTAGGAATAAAATGGATAAATTCAAAAAGTGTGACCTTGGCTCATTGATGGACTATGATTTCATATAAATAATTGGGACCCAAATTTTATTTTTCTTAAACATAGTGTCTCGAAAACCCTAATGGATAAAGCCTTACAATCTACCCTCTTAATATTGGAGCACCTTAATATTAGCATAAGTTGGAAATTTTATTGGGACCTTTGTTATGGTGGATGAAAACACATCAAGGAAATAATATTGACTATATGCTCACATTTTTGTTTTTAACTTGGTTGAAAAACTTCCCCCCTCCATTGAGATCCAAACAATTTAAGGATGCTCAACAATAAGTCTAACAAAGAAACTAATTCTTGTCAAATGAAAGAACCTTCACCTAGAGATAAAGATAAAGCTATATAAAAGAAAGTGTAAAACATAAATAAAGGATATATTATGAAATTAAAAGCTTTATTCCACGCCTAATTCCAACCTTTAAATCAATCTAAGAAACTTGTAAGAAAATATGAAAGAACATAAAAAATAACTTACCCACAAGCCTCTTGTTGCACCTCAAAGGTGACTGTGCTCAATATGAAATTGTATGTGAGATCTTTGATATAGTTTCTCACTTGGATAGCATTATATTATATTTCAAGAGTTATTTTTTTAATAGCTCATAAGATGGGCTATTTATAGAATCAAAGTATGGACGATCAAGGGACATTTGTTTGGGAGATC
>CM021103.1:300813109-300859724 GCA_007115665.2 Sequoiadendron giganteum
AAAATAAAAGATTTCAAAGGGAATTATTAAATAAAATTAAAAAAAATTGAAAAAGAAAAAACAAGGCCGACTAAGGAAAAAGTAGTAAGTTTGGCCAAAGAAGGGGCCGTACGACTTCATAAGGCACTCAAAAGCGTACGGTAGTCACACAAGAGCTTCGAGCGACTTCATGAGCAAAAGCACATCGTACGGCATTGTTGGCGTTTCAATTAGCACCTCTGGAGTGCTTATTGGAAACGGACAGCTATTGCAAGTGTGTTAGTACATGCTCTTCGGATTATAGAGAGGAAGATCTCTCTTTGCTGATTTTATATTGTAAAAAAAAAGGGTGTACTAAGATTTCCTATCTTTCTTACTCAGCGGTAGGACACAAGGGTGCATAAACCAATGCGCCGCAGCTAAGCTTTTTCTCTGGTTTCCGCAGATCTTAACTACGACTAACTAAGCTTCTAGACTATCCTACCTCCTCAAGATAAACAGAGCATGAGGGCGTAGGAGCGAAATGGTATGGTTGGATCACTTGAATCCTCCGTCTCAATGGAATATGGCCGAGGCTCTGAACCTTCGGATATATACCAAGATAGGGCTCGATACAAGCAAACACTCGTTACGGAAAACTGGATCTGAGACTTGCCAAGGAGGAGGAACCCCTATCCGAGGTATAGGCTTGGAAGCAGCTCACTGGAAACAACAAAGAACGATGGCCTTTCTAACAGGATTCCCGAGGAGGTGACGACACCTGTCCAAAGTCTAGGCTGCAAGAGAGATCATTAAACAACATCAAACGATAATGATCGATGACAAAATATCCAAGGAGGCGACGACACCTGTCCAAGGAGGAGATTGAAACAATGCACTATTTCAAAACAAGACTTTGAATAACTCAAATAATTAGATCAATCAAGCTTGCACCATCTGATTTATTTCTTCAAGGTTCTTCAAAGAATTACAAAGGTCGGGATAGCAAAGGCACGAAATCATGCACAATTGCGATCAACCAACGAACTCTCATCCAAAAGTGAACAGATATAAACAAGCGAACTCTGGCAACAGTGGCGCAGCAATTTTGCTAGCAAATAAAGGTTAAACAAATAAAGAACCTAAGGCTCTTATTTATAGAAACTCAAAGGAGTAGGCAACCCTAAAATCTCCTTGAGTTAACAAACAGTTCTTGCCAATCAACAAGATTTATTCCTATGTCTAAAAGTAGGTGAGCAAGCAGTTAACTGGAAATCTACTTCAGTTAATTGAAACTAAACAAAAGTCAAACTGGAAGTCTACCTCAGTTGACTGACACCTAACTAAAAGTGAACTTATGTTACAAATGTGTCTCCAAATAGACATCCACCTTTTGAGGAGATCTGAGATCCACAAATCGTGGGAGTCAAATAGTCATCCTAGATTAGTGGGATCTGACATGCATGATTTGTGGAGATCTAGAGTCAACTTGGAAAAGGGCATCAAGTTGACTTCAGTCATCATTAATGGTACTTGGAGGGTAGGACGTCTTTTCTTGGTGCTTTATACCTCTTCACCATTGGTCAACAAAGTCTCTATCCAATCATTGACCTCTTCGGCCTCCGGGCAATTAATGCTCTTCAAGATGACTATGTGGCATCTAAGCATTTCTTCACCCGTCGTAAGCTGCTGATGATAGGTTATGCATTGGGCAGCTACTTCATCTAACTGGACAGACATGGCTGCAATTTTGGCTAATTTGCAGCCATTGGGATCTTCAAGGAATGAAGATCGGATGACATCCTGGAATCGTGTCTGCACTATTTCAAGTTCCACATATTCTCCTCCTTCCCGCTAATATTCTAACTCAGGGAAGGATAATACCAACATTCTTGCGAAGTTGATAATATTGGCGACGAAGCGTCTATAGTCAATCAGCTCCACAGAGTTGGCATCATAGGCTCTCACCTTGTATGCCACCTGTTCTTTCCACTCAAAGAGATGGTGTTTATTTTCTGTGGTCGTAACTGATTCATATGCTTGTTGCAAATCAGCAACTGTCGCCTCCGCTCTCGACCTCTCTTGAGCTGCCTTTACATCTGACTTCTGGATTTCTGATCGAAGTCCATGTGCTTTGTCTCTCAGCTGATATGCTTCTGTCAACACACACCGTCCTTTGACGACAAACTCATCCACTTGACGTCTCAAGTGTTTGCCGTATGTAATCAACTGATGATGGTTTCTTTCAGCTGGGAGATCCAACAGTCCTTGAGGCAAAGCCAAGGAGTTTGGAGTGTCATGTATCAAACTAGAAATGTACAACTTTAGCTGACGGATTTCAGCCTTCAAGGCTGCTTTGTCTTGTCCATCTTTTGTCATCCTTTCTTTGACACTCGCTGAGGCAATTCCAAGAAGGTCTGCCTCCACCTGTCGAGTGGTCTTTCCAAGGTTCACCTTTGAAAGCGTGAAATCCTCAACCCTCACATTATGTATATCTTTGCCTTCAGGTGGGGAAGCAGTCTCTATGATAACCTCATTCTCTGCATTCTTTTCTACATGTGTCTGCTTCTTCAAGTTCTTTACCGGCATGTCTTGTGGGACATGATGGAATTCAGAGAAGTCAAGCTGATAAGGTGGTCTCTCCCTCTTCCTCCCAAGCGAGCTTTCCAGCCAGATAGAATCTCGGCTAGCATCGCTGGGAGGAGGAACATAGGTCCCCTGAATGCTAGAAGAACGAGACTGTGCCGTGGCAATGTCTCGTGGTGGGGAGTCCAAATCAATAGGACTTTGTGACCTCTGTGATGGTGGTGAAGTTGGTGACTCTGTTTCTATCACTGGCACCGCTTCTGCTGCAACTTCTTCTACAATGGTTTCCATCTCTACAGCGATTATTTCAATCACTGGTTCTTGTGTAGTTGCAGCGGTCTCAACTGTCTCAGGCAAATTGGTGGCTGTCTCCACCTGTACCTCTTGCGAGCTTGTGCTGGCAATTCCTTTTCTCCCCCATGTGCTCCCTGACATCCGCATTCCTTCTGGAGGAAAGCTCATCTTCTTCTATCTGGGTTTCCTCCTAGACGTGGAAGGTAGTAAAAACTGAACCGTTGGCGGCTCTGATCGGGGAAGTACTACCTTCCTTGTCCTTTTACTGTCCAGGTAGAGTTGACTGTGTCGAACTACTCTACCTGTTCTTTCCTTAATAGATGTACTCTCTTTCGCGTACCAGTCTACTTTGCCGAGTGGTTGTGAATCCACTAGACCCGTGAAGAAGGAAGAAAGAATAACTTCTTCTTCATCCTCAGATAAGCCCTCGATGTCTTCTGACATGAATTCTGCAATCTGCGAGAGCTTGAATCTGCTATGGTTCCTTCTTCTCACTTCGAACTCATCTTCGCAGTTGACCCAAAAATCTTCCATGAAAGGTTCATGTGATGATCTTTGCTCAAGGTGAGCTGCGAAGATGCCTCTGAGGTCATAGGATGGCCTCCTGTCGATGAGGTACTTGAGATTAAATCTCACTATTTCTTGGCTTATCAACCTTGCATCAGCTGCTGTTCTGCATCTGTAGAGTCCCATCTGAAGAGGAAAGTTCACTGCAGCCTTTTTCTTTACGCGAAGGTAAGAGTGAACATCGACCAATTGCCTCAGGAATTCCATGAACACTACCCTATCTGAGGGGTAACGTGGCATCATGGCGGGGTGGCCATTATAGCCATACACGCGTATGTAGGTGAAAGTGGGGAATTGTATGAACCAATCCGCCTAGTCCACCATTGCTACCTTAGCTGCTAGTGAAATACGCACGTGCATCTCATAGTCTAGCTCGTGCACAGTGTGCATAGTAAAAAGGTCATTTATCTTTTTGAAATGTCTTTCCGCTAGAGTGAACTCCAAGCAAGGAAAGTATTCTTGTACCTTTTGCACACCCAGGGTTCCCACAATGTTTAATGTTCTGAAATCACCTTGGAAGGCTATCAGGTAGACCAAGTATGAACACATGTGGAAATGGTGCTCTTCTAGAAACCCGGTGAATTGTTGGTGGATTGTGTCACTGATCAGGGAAGCCCAGTCGTAACGTTCTTTCCTGCTGATTATCTTGCCAATAATGTAGAACATCCACGGCTGGAAGGATTTTCCCTCCTCTTGTCCAATGACTCTGCTGAGTAGGGTGATTAGCACTCCGTACTCGTCTTTGAATTCTCCTCTACCAACCAACCTAGACAAGCTGGTTCTCTTTGCTTTCAGCCAATGTTCAGCCATTATAAGCGAACACTCATCCTTGAAAGCCTCGAATGCCTTTTCGCATTCTGTCACTGATATGACCTTTTTGGTAGGGCATGGTGGAATTGCAAAACAAGTCTCTATGTCCACTGGCTTCAAGCTGCAAATCACCCTCCCGTCTACTGACAGGATCTCTCTTGTAGTTGGGTTGTAATGCTTTGTGCAAGCAGTTACAAGCTCGATGCTTTGTAAGGTGATTGGAATAGATGTTGCTTGAAACAAACCAGATTCTTCAATGTTTTGCAACGTGATTTGGTTCATGCCCTCCAAATCCTCAAAATTGACCTCTAGATTTTTCTGCCATAAGTCTGTGTCAGTCGTTTTCAGGTAATCATGGTATAAGACTGTTTTGGTCTTGTATTATACCTGAGAGTACTGCATTCTAAAAACCTTGAATATTGACTGGGCACTTGACCCTGTTTTGACACTTTTCTGGAACTGCTAAAAATAGCCTTGTCGGGGGTAGTTTTTACGAAAAATCCTGAGACATGGGTTTTGTTAAGAATGATTTTCTAAACAGACCCAGATCGTCATAAATTTGAAAAAACGAGTTTTTCTTTGACATGCAAGAGCCCTTCGGTGGTAGAGGCAGCAGGGGCACCCGAAAGTGATTTTTCTCGAAAAAATCTAACACATGGGTTTTGTTCGTGCTTCAAAGCCAAACAAACTGGGTTTGTTTGTTTTTCAATATTATGACTTTTTCTAGAAACCCTAAAAAATAGGGGCAGTAGGGCTACTTTTTCTAGAAAAATCTACCATATGGATTTTGTTGAAAAGTTGTGTTGATCATACCCAGTTGGCTAGATCTGTGATAATCTATCGTTTCCTGTGACATGCAAAAGAAATATAGACAGAAGTAGAGGAAGTAGACAGAAGATGGATTGGAAGTTATAAACTACCACTTTGCAATAATCTGTCTCTAGAAGCAATCTTGGGAGAAGAATGCTTTTACTGCCAATGATCTTCAAAAATATTGAAGATCCGTTCAAAACCCCTGCCAGATCTTGAAAACATGTTCTTGGGAGCTACTTGATGTTTTATCCTTCAACCTGCAAAAAGAATAATGAGGAAAGGGACACCTAGCATGAATATAAGGCAATTAGGGTTAAGATCCACAAAGTATGGAAGATAACTCATCATTCAGGCCTGATTTGGAGTTCCAAAAGATGATTTCCACTGATTGTGGAGTGTTTGGTCTCTTTTTGGCTCCAAATTTGCTAACTCAAGTCAACATTTATGTTTGACTTCTTTTAGGCGTCCAACCTTGAAGTTGATCATTTTTGTCTATTTTGCAAGCTGAAGTACTCCCGTTTGATCATTGATTCAGGTTACTCAGTTGATCTCAGGCAGTGTCCGGCAGTTCTGTTGTCGAGGTAGGATTAGTATGATTAGATATGCCTGGGAGAGATTAACTCAGAAAACTGAGTTTAGGTCTCTAGAAAGAAGGGCGCCTTTCCTTGAGAGGGGCGCTTTTAACAATGCCTTAGTTAATTTTCATTGACTTGTTCTTCGTTTTGACCTTTTCAAACCCTCTTTGCTTTGATCTGACATTCCCGATTTTTGATGAATTAGATGATTATGCTTGACGATGCATCGGGTAGCCGGTTCAGTCTTGTTCAGGATGCCTGACTTCTCAGTTGAAGCTGGCAAGTTTCGGGCCTTCAAACTAAAGGGCGCCCCTAGCCAGTAGGGGCGCTTTTAGCTTTTGCTTGGTTTCATCTTGGCTGTGGACTGCTAGTCTTTGACCTCCTCCATCAGTTGATTGATTTGTCAGAAGTTCTTGCTGATAGTCTTGCTGACGAGATAGGTCATAGCTGAGAAGGTCATCCTGGGAGGCAGTGAAGATTCTATATGAAAGTGAAGAGGATGATTGTTTTGACAATGCCAAATGATTTGATTTTCCCTTTGAGATCCAAGGGCGCCTTTCTTCAAGAGGGGCGCCTTTTCACCTTGTAGACTGTGTTTTGCCTTGGTAAACAAAACGTCCATCTTCCAGACTTAGCCAAATTTTGGCCTTTTCCGTTTTGAGAATCTCCTTCATTGAAACAGCATATTTTCATTCTTTTTCGCCATAGCTTCTTGGTTGAAGCTTTTGAGGTTTAGCTTTCAGCACCTGGTATTGGCCAATCTGCCATTAATGGCTGCGGAGCTCCTAGCTTTTTTCCTGAAAAATAGAAATAGACCCACCAGAGTAAAACATAATTTTTGATAATTCTAACTTGATCAGTGTGATCATGAAGGCAATTAATCCTATCAAAATTATTTTCAATCATTTCCGAGAAGGTCCTATTTTTTAGGTTTTCCATAAAAATAGGGGTGTAAAACCCTAATTTTCATTTTTTTAGAATTTTAACCATAGGTTCCTTGACAGAAACCCACAAAGATTTCATATTTGGTTTGACCTAAAACATACTTTCGATGGCATTTTTACGTTGTTTAGCTCAATTTAAGCAGAATGCCAAAAATTTCATTTTGGGTATAACACCACTATAGTCATAGGCGCACCCAAAAATGACCCTCTTGCATGAAATTCTTCATTGAAACTTTCCTTCTTCCCTCTCATTCATTGATTCTCTCAATCTCTCATTCAACTTGATTCTTCCAACTTCACTCTCTTATTCTACACCTTTCAATCTTGTATTCTTGATCTTCTACATCACTTCTACACCATTGTTGTTTAAGCTTATTGCATGCTCGTGGCTCTCATGTCTCCATCTTGATTTTGCACCCTCTTTTAGTTTCTCAAGCTCGTTGGAGATAGGGTAACACTTTCTTATTGGCATTATTGTTCTCATTTAAGTAGCATATTGATATCTTGCATATTCTATTTTTGTATCTTGTCATTCTACATTGTTTATCATCTATTTCTCTATCTTTTTGTCTCTTTGGTTGTCTATGGAGGTGGAAACAACAAAATGGGGGTTTGAATAAAGCAATCCCTGAAATAGTCCTAACACTTTTTATTGTTTCTATTTGTGCAATTTTTTTGTGTAGAGCTTTGTGGGAGGCTTCATAGTGTTGTACCACCCATGAGTTTGCCTCTCTCCTTTATCTTTCATCATTTTGTTTTAATAGTTTGTTTATTTTCACATTTAGTATTCGTCTTGTTGTGTTGTCCTTTAGTTCCAACATTATATTAGTTTAGTCAAACTATCAAACTTCAGTTTATGAGTTGATAGTAGGTGGATTGTGTATTTCAGTAGAGTAACTCTATTTTTAGTTTGTACGAGACCACAACACACCACGCTATCATCCTTTGGCCACGAGCTAGTCTATCTGTCTTTGAGACCTCTAAGGCTTGCTCATTTAGCTTCTAAAGTCTGTTATTTGTAAACAATCATAAAACGTGAAAATATAGCAAAACCTCCCTTTTACTTGTCTTTGTCACTTGAGCTTATTTCCTTGAGGTAATTAAGGACAATTCACTCCATTTAGACTCTTCCCTATCCTAGAGACTTGAGAGTTGCGAATATCCTCCTTTACACTAATGTATCCAAGGGAAACTGGTTGGCAGAGCTATGTTGGAGCCAATGGTGTCTCCCTAAATCATGTACATTTTCTAGGATTGTCCTATACAAAAGAATTTGGACAAGGGACTGATTGAAGACCATAGGCATTTTGGGTCCCTCTAGATGTGTAATTTGTAAAAAAGAACATAGCATGAATCATCTACTATTGAATTATGAATTTGCCAAAAAAATCTAAGAATGGTTTCTCAATTGTCTCAAATGGTCTAGTGTTTTGCCCAATGACATATTGGATCTTTTCCACAGTTGGACCAAATTAAGGAATTTTTTGTGGGAATGAATTTGGATTACTACTTCATCATTAATAATATGGTACCTATGGAGAGAATGAAATAGAAGATTGTTTAGAGATACATAGCTATTGATTGAGGATGTTATACATAAAATTGAGGTAAGCATATGTGAAACCATCATGGCAAAAAAAATATCCTCAAGAACAAATCCTAGGCCATTCATTAAATGAATCTATCATGATGAAGTGGAAGCTAATCAAGGCTTCCCCCTCATATGCTTTGAGACTCCATACATTCCCAAAAAGTTTGGGCATGAATCTATAAAATGGTGCATATGTTGTCAATTGGGAGATTAAAGTTGAATTTTGATGGGGCAACCAAAGGGAACCCCAGGATTTTGAGCATGGGGTACATTCTCAAAGATGAATAAGGGAAGTTGACTTGGGCCTTGTCAAAAAATATGACACTTAGAACTAACAATAAAGCAGAGTTCCAAGCCCTTCTAGTAGGCCTTAGAATGTGCAAAGATAAGAATATCTTTGAAATTGAAGTTGAGGGTGACTCACAAAAATGCAGAAACATAATATTTTGCCACATTATTCCAAGTTGGAAGTTAAGAAATATTGTAGAATCAATTTGGGAAATTTTAGAGCTCATAGAGGACTTCAAACATGTATTTCTTTCAAGAAGCTAATAGTGTTGTGGACCAACTTGCAAACTTTGCATGTGATCAGAGTGAACCAAAGATAGATTACTATAACCCACATGCATGTGATACATTGGTGGAGTGAGAATTCGAGGAAGAAAGTGCTTAGGAAATTAGTAATGTCACCCTTGTGGCTTATGTATTTCTCTACTTTTTTTAATGTCAAAGGGAGCTACCTCTAAGGTAGCATTTTACGAATAAAAAAATATATATCATAATTACTTATATAATATATGTAAACAATACTATTCTTAGAAAAACATTAATACATGAATATATATATATATATATATATATTTATGTATATATATATATATATTTATGTATATATTTATATATATGTATATATATATATTTATGTATATATTTATATATTTATGTATGTATATATTTATATATATATATATATATATATATATATATATATATATATATATATATATATATATATATATATATATATATATATATATATCTTCAAAATAATATAAATAAAACAATTCATCTCTTAAGTATATTTATTTATGTATTATTATATAATATGAATATGTAACTAATATTATTCTTATATTTTCCTCATTCATGGGTTTGGTTGGGATAATATAGCTTCAAACTTGGAAGGCATAAGATGGTCGATTCCTCTTAAACTGAATGGTGCAAGCTCAATTTTAATGGGGCATCCAAAGAAAAACTTAGGATTTTGGGGAAGATTGTATTTTAAGATATAATAGCGGCTCCCTAATTTGAGTGGCTTCGAAAGGGCTCAAGCATGGAACAAACAATAAAGTAGAGGCTAATGTGCTTCTCTTAGGTCTACAAACATGTCATAAGGAGCGGGGGCTCAAAACTGGAAAATAAATAGGATCCTTAAACAAATTTGGCCATTATTAAAAATGTTAAATGATTTTACATTTAAAAATGTATATAAGGAGATCAACTCACACATGGATGTCTTGCCTAATTTTGCAATATATGATGACACGAGGTGCATATTTGGTGATACATTAAAGCCTTAGTAGATTTGAAGGTCGAATGTATTTATTTGTGATCCTATATCATTACAAAGAATTTCTCTCACAGAATGATGTGAGGGAAATATACCCAAGCATGTGTTCTTAAGGAGACTAGTCATGTCATCATTGAAGTGCAAGCAAGTATAAAATCATGGGAATATATGTATTTGGAATTATATTATATTATTCTCTCACTTTAAATGGCTTTCCTCTTGGGTGGTCATGGGTACTAATGTAAGTTTGATATACAAGAAGAGATAAGTCTATTTTTAGGGGACATTATTGACTTATGATTGAATATTTTCAAAGTAAGATAAATGATTATGATTAATGTAATTAGGGTGGCATTAGGACATATATTTATGACAATGATGCATAGGTATCATGTCAATATGAATGTTTATTTCATGTTTTTTGTGGTGTTTTTAGAAGTGGGAGAGATTAAAGAGGTAATAAGAGAATTGTATAAGGCTTTGATAAGACCACAGTGGCATAGGGAGATGAATTCCATATTAGATGATGTTGTTGCTAGAGTTGGTTTTTATCCTAACATAGTTCAATGGTTGGGCTTCACCTCTACTTCGGAGATTTAATGGTCATAACAATAATATGCACAAACATAAAGAAAAGTGGGGAATAGAGTTTGTAAAGTTCATAATGGATTTTTTCTCCCTTTCCAAGCATTAATTATTCTTCTGCAGTGAATATTGAATCTTGAAATAGTGAGTTTGAATATTCCCCTAGGTGAAAAGGATAATGGTGTAGTGTCCCTACCATGAGATAATAATATTGTGAATATAATTATTACATACATACGTCTAATATTTCAAGTTAACAAACTCTATAACACCTTCAATTGGTTTTTATTTTCATCTTTTGAATACGTTTTTGGTTCACTAGCCCTCCATGATGAAGCAACCCTAATTGTATAATAAAATTGGTTATAATATATGGGTATGGCCCTCAAGACCACTTTTATCAAACAATAAAATATAATTATTTTATGCATGAGAGTGATATTATTTAATAATACTCATATATAATATATGAACTTAATTTTAAACATAACATTAGTGATATCATTTAATAATAAAAATAGTTTTTAAATAAATATAAAGTAAATAAATCAAAATAAAAATAAAACAAAAAAAATCAAATGTAAAATTAAAATTTATAAATAAATAATCTATATAATGTATCTATATAAAAATTATAAATATATGCATGCATACATATACATAAGATAAATATTATTGTATGCATGATATAGTGTTGAGATTCAGCCCCGATCCATCAAGATGGTTTGAAGTTCCCCACAACACAATGCTTCTGACATTGGGATGAGAAGTGTTTCATTGAGAAATATTTCCTACATCTGAAAGCTATTTTTTCATTATTAATCAATTGCCTCTTACATCTATTTCCCACCTTCAAAAAAATCTCAATAGGAAGACCAAAAGAAAAATCCATTTCAACACATATTTGAGCACATGTAATGTTTTGATAGTTGATGGTTTCCTTAAAAGAGCAGTGATACCTTCCAAAGCTATTTCAAATAACCCTCAAGAAATCTCAATAGGAAGATCAAAAGAAAAATCCTTTTCAACAGATATTTGAGCACATGTAATGTTTGTTTCCTCAAAAGAACAGTGATACCTTCCAAGGCTATTTCAAATAACCCTCAAGAAATCTAATTCCTAGAACTAAATAAAAAGATATGAAAGTCTTACCCACAAAAAATCACCTTCATAGAACTAGGGGTTGTTTTCTAGTATCAACTCATTGTCTTCCTTTGAAGCAAATTCTAAAATGAAGAATCCCCTTGCACACAGGGGTAAATGTTGATTCTCCTTCCATGAATTCCTTCCATTTGTTTGAGACCCAAGCGCACATATCGCATAGTTTTGGCCAAATATTCGTGAATTGTAAAATTAGTGCATGGTTAGACAGAAAACCCTCCCTGTACAAAGCCAAACTATCCAAATAGAATTTTGGTGTTGTTGAAGAGATACAAATAGGGAAATGCATACTGATCTTGGTAGGGGCATCACTTGTAGTGGTGGTAGCATGTCATGGATTCGAATGGGTACCCCAATCACCAGATGCATCAAGCGAGTGATGCCCTAACTCTCGCAGGTCATTACTCGCACGCCCATTCTACAGATGCAGGGCCCTAATTGCTTTAGCAAACTTCATTTCTTGAGACTTTTCATCTGAGAAAAATGCCTAATTAAAGTCATATTTTCCAATACAATGACCTTCAAATTTTGTGCATTTTGAAAGACTAGACGATGTGCGTGGCATTGAGGACCCGGCCAAACCGCTGCTACGAACCCTAAAAGAAAGCTTCGACACATGATAGACGGGAGAGGAGGAAAGTATAGCAGAGCGAGGCATTTCGGAGCCATGGAGATTTATTATCGCAAGTAATATTATTCTTATATATATGAGAGTAATATTACTTACACATATGTTTTGTAATAATATTTTATATAATATATATTGATAAAATAAATATTATTATATATTAATTATAAAGGAATTATATATATATTATGTACAAATATGTAATGTACATATAAGTAATAATATTCTTATGTTGAAATAACTAAGCTCTTATTGGAAATTATTGTGCTTCATAGAATGTAAAAAAAGGAGTGTAGGCAAGACAAAGGACAGGAAAATTTGGAAAGAGCAAGGGAGCGAAGGCACGTAAAAGGGCATGAAAAAGAAAACAATCTCAATTGAAAGACACTACAATAGTAGGAACATGAAAGAAATGAGGAAGGAAAATAATATGGAAGGAAAATTATTTTAGAAAACTAATCAACGATTGAGCAAAGAAGGGCCACTCAATAAGATAACACCATCTCAATTCCTCTACAAGGTTGGACTAAACAATCTTTTTAAAAAATTAATCGATCTAGAGACTAAAGGAGAATAAGGTCATTCCATAGTTGAATTAAATGCACCAAAATTATTTTGCTTCACAATGTAATGTCCCTCAAATAAAATGTTAATTTAAATCTAAAAATCTCCTTTTTAATCAAACTCAAATTAGGGAAAATCAAGTATACTAAAATGAGCACCAAATTACACCAAATGAAAATCAGGTAATGCACAATTGAAGTCAAATATTTTATTATAGATATCTAGATGGAATTACATAATTTTTTCTATTAAATGCATCATATAACATAAATGAATAGCAACAGAAAATCCAAAATTTTGGACACCTTTATTTCTATCAAACTAAAAATGGATGCAAATTGGGTAGGATAAACACTTCATCAAAATATTCAAATATATATCAAGAAAGTATGCAACTGATATTAGATGTTATAATATTACTGATAATAACATCAAAATTATATCAAGTTTTTTTTCATAAAGTAACTGATAACAACAAGTTGCAGTTGTAGCAAAATACCCAAAGAAATTCCCAACTGGTAGCCCAAACTCACTCTAAAACTAGTGCAAACACCACACAAACTCACCCCGATATTCATACAAAGTTTTTAACAGAAAATTACATATATTAATATTGTAATTACAATTTGAAACTCATAAATCTACACTATGTACTCCCAACTACACCAAACACCTACAATAAGCTAAAAAAAATTCCAAATTGAAGAGCATTCAACACAATGACAATCTCTAGATGAAATTACACTTGGAGACCCTGGAACCAATGTCACTAAGCCTCAATCTCCTTGGTTTACTAGCCTTGGAGATCCTTTCTCCATTGGTTTACCAACCAATAAAGAAAACCACAACTTGTGGAAGAAATTAATGCTTCAAATGAAATTCAACTTGGAAAGCAATGATATATAAAACCACCATCCACACCAATATGGGCACCCAAATCCCACACCCAAGAGAGGGAAATATGAATTTGAAAATTTGTAACTCTCGCCATATGTTTCTCATGCAAACTGTCATGTGTCGATTGAAGTCTTGCAACATAATTTTCCAAAATAAATCCTCCCAAATTCTAATGCCCAAATTGGACCCAAGAAAATAAATTAAAAATAAATATTAATTTATCCCCCAAAATTGATTTAATAAATTTTTCTTGAAATTCCAAATTATCCGATAGATTTGCAAATCCTAATTGGCAATTTTGAAAATGAGATTTAATAAAAATAGTAATTGTTATTTTTAGAAAATGGGACATTAAAAGTCCTCCCTCTCAAAGATTGCTTGTCCTCAAGCGATGATGACTTGGATGGTTGTGATATGTTGTTTTTTCTCATGTTGCATCTTCAAATTTTCTTAAGTGCTTGATGGTACCTTTGTTCCTTAGATTATCCTCTCTAGTTTTCATAACTCTTTCAAGTGTCAAATTATGTTTCCTCTCATTATATAATGGCGGCAATTCAAAAGAGATTACAATTTTTTATCTTGCCACTCTCAAGTGACATGAAACATGAAAGATATTGTGCATGTTACAAAATGGTGGCACATCCAATTCAACAACTACCTTTTCATCCTTCCTAATGACTTTGTGAGATCCACTGAGCCTTTCTGCTCTACCTTCCTTCATGAAACTCTGATTATATGGCTACAACCCAAATAAATCTCCAATCTCGAAATTATAATGCACACCAAAGAAAACATCAACCCCAAAGACTCTCTCCATTCTCTTCCTATCTGCATACATTTTTTGTTGATATTGTGAAAAATGTAAAATATCTTTGAATGACCTCAAGATCTCCTTACTTTTTTGTACAAATTCACTTGTTGTAAAGACTCTACTATGTGAAAATAACAACTCAAAAAAAGAGAGGGGATCATAACTATAGAGATCCTGAAAGAGTGACATACCAAAGGACATATAATAGAGATTGGCATTACAATACTCCCCTAATTACAACCATTTATCTTGAACACCCTGCTGATAATGTGCCACTAAAAATCTATCATACTCAAACTAAACTCTTCTCTCCTAAAATCCCAAAAATAAGACACCGTCCAACACACAACTGCAATTCTTGAGATTTCTGGAATCATTTCCATGAAACATACCCTGCCAAAGTAACTCAAAGAAAAAAACATTAGCTAACTCACCATCATTCATGATCTTGGGAAAAATACAAGACACTCTACTCAACCATAAAACATAATACCCATCACCACTACCACAAGTATGAGGCAAGTCAATCATAACCATGTCTCTAAAATCTGCCAACCAAGAAATTCTTCTGCTATCACCATCCTGAATCATAACATCAACACTTAACCTCCCAGAGTCAAATGGAAGGCCATGGGCACACCAAAGAAACCAAACCAAATCAATCATTAAATTAGAATATTTAATCATGCATGTCATCTCCAATGCAATCATTAAACTATCATATGTAAGCATGCATGTCATCTCTGTGAAAAGATGTCTCTATAACAAATAAGAAGATATAAGGGTTGTAGTGACCAATCTGAAATACAACTAAAAATATAGGAGAGATGAGTATGGAAGTAACAATAAAAATATATCCTATGGTCAAATTACCTCTACCATCTAATCTTAGCCAAGAACAGTTTAGTTGTCGGGTTGAAAATATCATCCAACTCATCTGTGAATTAGGATCTAAATTCATGTACAAGTTGATTGGAAAGTGGGTAAACTAACATTGGAGGTTGACCCACTACTCCAATATTGAGACATCTCATGGTAAGAAACTACACCTAGATCCTAAATCCTATAATCAAGTGTCATCTCATTATTATAAATAGTTAGATCTTCATTACCCAATTCAAGAAAAATAGTATCATGAGTCAATTAGCATCTATCTCAAATAAAAGATCAATAATAAGCCGAAGATTAGACCCATCCTCTTATTGGTCCAAACTCACACTATCTAAATTTGCTAGATCAAATTCCTCTCAGATGCAATCTAGCTCTCTAAATTTGTGAGCCTCATATAATTGACCACTTTCCTATAGAAGTGCCTCTTGAATGCTTTCCAAAGTAAGATTTATAGATTTAAGCTTACCAATGAGATCATCATATTCTCCCCATATTTTCTTAGTCATGAATAGGGCCTCATCTGCAAATGTGTTAGCCATATCTCTATCATGTAACACATGCAAGTAAGCTATTTTGATTTCCTCCATGGTTTCCTTCATTGTTTGCAAATCAACATAGGAAACACTAAGCTCATTTTGATTCCTTGGTGCATTTTAAATTATGCTTACTACATGCATGTGTGTATTATCCAATCTAGATAAAAAATTCATTTCATTTTTAACAGACACCAAGAATTGCCTTCCACAAATTCCCTCATGCATGTCTTGTTTTTACAAATTACAATGCATGCCAAAATTAAAATATTCTTCATACTTATCACCAACAACACCATGGTTGTCTCAAACCTCATAAACCTCTTCTTTTCCAACTTAAAAAATTTGCAGGATTGGGTTGTGGATCCAAATCAGTGATTCTACTATGTCTTAGCTCATAATCATGGCTCCCATGTTTTTTCTCAAAATCAAGGTTTTTATATCTTTGTTCAAAATCAAATCTTATATGTCTTTGCTCAAAATCAACATCAAGCCACAATAAACCAGATTTGTGATTAATATCATTAACATACCTCACAGCTTTAGTTCCATCTATGTCATCCTCCATGCATGATGAATTAAAAACAACATTGGAATGAAAGGGAAATTCATCCCAAGATAGGTCCTCATCACACTTATATGTCGACACACGTAGATCCCAAGTCAAAAATGGTTGATTGATATGATCAAGGTGTAAGTATTCATTGTGCTTCTCATGTGTGATTTCCTTTTCGAGAGAGTCATGCTCCATCTTCTTAGGACTGAAATATTCATCGACATCCTTCTCCATAGGCTTGTTTTGGAAGCCAACCCCAAAGCCACCTGAAATCTCATCAATGAAATAATATGATTAAACATTAAAAGCTAATTTGGAGATATCATCACATTTTCCTCTGTAATTCTCATCTTCTAAAAGAACCTTAGAGAACCCATCATCAGTATTTGTTCCACTAGATACATCAAGGTAGATATTAGTCTTAAAATATTCAACAAATAAATCCAAGCTAGGATTCAAGTCTATCATTTTGTCATGATTTTCATGCACCAACTTATCCTCCATTATTATATGCATGTACAAGGGGTCGTCCTAAAACTTTGTCATGCATTCATCATTTTTCAAAATACTCACTACATTAGACTCTCCTACTATGAATTCTTCTACAACTACCTGCTCCTCTTCAACCTTTTGTTCAAATCTATCAAGCATCTTTTGACAAAATTTATCAAAAGAATCTACCTGAATGTGGACTTGGGTATTCATACCTTGGTACCACAAATAATGAGTGTCTCCTTCAACATCCAAGATCACCTATTGAATGAAAAAATTCTCCTCGATGGAACTAGACTAGTAATAGCCTTGCATCTCAAATAACCATGCTCTGACTATGATCTTGTCTAACCCATCAAAAGTTGAAGCTAAAGATTTTGTGACTTTTCTCCCAAGATATCTTCCATTAGAGATGAGTGTTTTCTATGACCCTTTATGGCCATCATGCTTTGGATCTGAGTGATATAATCACTATATAGGACTGGATTTCTAAATCCTTCATCTTGTTTGACATAACTTTCTCTGGTTATTGCTAGCTCTTTTGCCAAATCTTCCAAAGGATCACCAACATCAACCATATTTAAACTTTTCTCTTCCCTTTGCAAAAATTGATCAAACCCTTAGGCTGGAAATATCATGGCTTTTATACCACTGTAATATCCCTCAAATAAAATTTAAATTCAAATCTTTTTTTGAATCAAATTAAATTAGAGAAATTCAGGATACCGAAATGAGCACCAAATTACACCAAATGGGAATCGGGTAATGTGAAATTGAATTCAAATGTTTTATTACACATATACAGATGGAATTACATCATTTCTATTGCTAAATACACCATATAACATCAACGAACAAAAACATAAAATCTGGAAGTTTGGAAACCTTTATTTCTATCAAATTGAAAATGGATGCAAATCGAGTAGGATAAACACTTCACCAAAATATTCAAATATATATCAAGAAAGTGTGCAACTAATGTTGGATGATGTATTACTGATAATAACATGAAAATTACATCAGGTTTCTATCATAAATCAATTGATAACAACAAGCTACAACTACAGCAAAATACCCAAAGAAATTCCCAACTGGTAGCCCAAACTCACTTTGAAACTAGTGCAAACGCCACACAAACTCACCCCAATCTTTATACAAAATTTCTAGTATAAAATTACATATATTAATATTTTAATGATATTAAAATATGCTTCTCACAACAACAATACAATTTGAAACTCATAAATCTACACTATGCGCTCCCAACTACAACAAACTATTGTAAGAGGCTAAAGACAAATTACCAAACTAAAGAGCATTTGACACAATGGAAATCTCTGGATGAAATTTCACTTGGATACCCTTGGAACCACTATCTTTGAGCCTCAATATCCCTGGTTTACTAGCCTTGGAGATCCTTTCTTCATTAATTTACCAACCTCTGAAGAAAACCACAACCTGTGGAAGAAATCAATGCTTTGAATGAAACCCAACTTGGAAAACAATAAATGATATATAAAACCACCATCCACACCAATTTGGGCACCTAAATCCTATTCTTAAAAGAGGGAAATATGAATTTAAAAATTTGTAACTGTCGCCATCCATTGTCCATGTAAACTTCCATGTGTTGGTTGAAGTCTTGCAACATAATTTGCCAAAATTGTTCCAAAATAAATCATCCCAAATTCCAACACCCAAACTGGACCCACAAAAATAAATTAAAAATAAATAATAATTTATCCCCCAAAATTGACTTAATAAATTTGTCTTGACAGTCCAAATTACTTGATTTATCCACAAGTCCTGATTTACAATTTTGAAAATCAAATTTACTAAAAATAGTAATATTGTTATTTGTAGAAAAGGGGACATTACACATGAGAAGATACATTTGGAGAAAATTTAGAGAAGGAATTGCTAGACTTTGGAACAAGCCAAAATTCAGGGAAGGAATTGCTAGTCTTTGTTACACTAGCAAATAGGATTCATTTATGAGGGAAAAAGATAAATGAGTATAAATAAAAGAAAATAATAATCCAAATGAGTGGTATCTAGAAAGAATGAAATCCCATTTAAAAAATGGGCTTTTCATAAAATGAGAAAACCTATGGCTTGATTAAGACTAACTTCCAAAATGGTGCAAAATATTTGGGGGTAATTCAAAATCTACTTAGTGGTTTTTTTCCAAATCAAATGTATATCCTAGGAATAAAATGGATAAATTCAAAAAGTGTGACCTTGGCTCATTGATGGACTATGATTTCATATAAATAATTGGGACCCAAATTTTATTTTTCTTAAACATAGTGTCTCGAAAACCCTAATGGATAAAGCCTTACAATCTACCCTCTTAATATTGGAGCACCTTAATATTAGCATAAGTTGGAAATTTTATTGGGACCTTTGTTATGGTGGATGAAAACACATCAAGGAAATAATATTGACTATATGCTCACATTTTTGTTTTTAACTTGGTTGAAAAACTTCCCCCCTCCATTGAGATCCAAACAATTTAAGGATGCTCAACAATAAGTCTAACAAAGAAACTAATTCTTGTCAAATGAAAGAACCTTCACCTAGAGATAAAGATAAAGCTATATAAAAGAAAGTGTAAAACATAAATAAAGGATATATTATGAAATTAAAAGCTTTATTCCACGCCTAATTCCAACCTTTAAATCAATCTAAGAAACTTGTAAGAAAATATGAAAGAACATAAAAAATAACTTACCCACAAGCCTCTTGTTGCACCTCAAAGGTGACTGTGCTCAATATGAAATTGTATGTGAGATCTTTGATATAGTTTCTCACTTGGATAGCATTATATTATATTTCAAGAGTTATTTTTTTAATAGCTCATAAGATGGGCTATTTATAGAATCAAAGTATGGACGATCAAGGGACATTTGTTTGGGAGATCAATGGGGGAGGTTTATTGAGATGATTAGAGTAAGGAGAAGCCTCCAAGTGAAAATTTTTAATTGTTGCACATGAGGAGGTGCATGCTCCTAGAGAAAGATGGAGGTGAGGATCAAAAAATCATTTTTTGGAAATCAAAAATGTCAGTTTTTGGAGATTTGTGAAGGGTTGGATTTTCTTGGAGAAAATGGATGGAAAATATTTGATGAGAGAAGTTTGTGGAGACTAGTGAAGCATGGGGCCATGTACATGCATGGATCCATGTGCAATGTTTACTTGACTAATGATGCTTAGGATTGTGCAAGTGATGAATTAGTTAACTAATTCATCTTTAGCCATCTAATGATTTGAGGAAAAAATTAGGAATTAAATGAATAACTTAAACAATTAAGGTATTAAGGATGAAATTAATTAAATAAATGTTACATTTATCTAATTAAGACCAAATTGTAGAGAAAAGTGTCAAAATTATTAATTAAATGAATAAATTATTATAATTTATCTAATTAATTTTAGGAAGATGATTGGAAAGGTCAATTAAACTATTAGTTTTATCTAATTAGCACTATAAGGCAATATATGTAGGATGAATATAGTGATTTTATGATATGGTCATATTTAGGTGTCTATATTTTTCCCTTCATTGAGATGATGTTGCAACTAAGAGTACATAATTTTAAAGAAAGATAAATTATAGTATTTTTTAAAAGAGATGGGACTAGTGGCACGATTCCCTAGTCATTGGAAGGAGGGAAGTGACTAGGGATACCCTTGAGATAATAGGTTTGAGTAACATGGGTGCGCTCTCAAAATGAGTAAAAAAATGCTAGGAAAGAGGGGATGCTAGTGATGGAAAAGGGGATTAGGATAACAAATAGAAGAGGATGAAAGTATGAATATATAAGATGAGGAGATTAGTTGAGATATGGAGGGAAGGGAGATGAGAATGGATGGGGGTAGTATATTCATGCTAGTTAGTTGAAAAACATTTTTTTGATGTAGAACTTGAAATTATCCACCATGGTATAAGGACTAGGGTGATGTGTCAAGCGTGTAGATGATTGATGCAAAATAAACTATTTCAAGAAAGAATATTCCGTATAGTACAATGATCTCATTATGGTGGTATGTTACAAGAACAATTATAAATACAAATAAAATAATAACACACACAAACAAGCATGCATGCAATGAAATAAATACAAGCAAGAGTGTTTCCCCTAGTCAAGCTAAAATCTCATGATTTGATTGATGATGATGATGATTTTGTTGATTTGCGAATGATATATCTTGATGGTGATAATTTTATTAGGATTGATCAAGGTTTGCAACAAGGCTAGAAAAATTGATAGATGCTTTTGGATGTTGTACTATATTTCTTGGTAAGATTGGTGTGGATTAGGATTGCTTGTATTTGGATATATTAAATTAATTTTGGGATTGGAGGATTTATAAGATGGGATTATGTGTGGGTAGTTATTTTATTGGAATCAATGAAAAGGGAAACCCAAGTCTATAGACAAGGATGAAGTGGTGGTTCGATTGCTTAGATAGTGGATGGGAGGGATGGAGGATTTCTAGATTGGTGGATTGAGGGTTCACAATGGGAATTTGAAGGGTTCAATATTTGATCTTCAAGAACTACATCATATAGTAATAACTTGCCAAACTCTAGATATGCCACTTATTTATTTGTGTTGTAATGCTTATGATGACATGTGGTAGGATTTGACTCAAAATATTGGTTACATCAAGATATTTCCAAAGCATGTTTCAACATGATGCTCATATAGATTTTTGAACTCATATAGATTTCTAGATTGAGGGTTCACAATGGGAATTTGAAGCATTCAAGATTTGATCTTCAAGATCTACATAATATAGGAATCACTTGTCAAACTCTAGATATGTCACTTATCAATTTGTGTTTTAATGCTTATGATTACATGTGGTAGGATTTTACTTATATGGTAATAACTTGTTGAACTCATACAGGTTTCTAGATTGAGGGTCCACAATGGAAATTTGAAGGGGTCAAGATTTGATCTTCAAGAACTACATCATATAGTAATAACTTTTTGAACTCTAGATATGCCACTTATCATTTTTTGTTGTAATGATTTTAATGACATGTGGTAGGATTTGACTCAAAACATAGGTTACATCAAGAGATGTCCAAATCATGGTTCAACATGATGCTCCTACTCTTATCAAGCTAAAAATTAAGAATGGGGAATGGATTGGATATGATATGTTAACTATGCAAATGTAATGGTTGGTATTTATAGGGTGAAGGAAACTTGCTCACAAATATAAAATTTATGTATGATACTTGAAAATTGGTTTCATCATGGTACTTTTCCACGATGCCGTGAAAATGGAATTAGAAGATTTTTCTCTTTACTACTGTAAATTTTTCACTTTAAGTTTTTTTCCTTTTTAAGTTTTTATTTCTTATTTGGGGTGATATTAAAAGATGAATAGGCTTAGGTTGAAGATTATCATATTGTGTTTTGGATGGAGGATAAGGATTTAGATTTAGGATTCTTGGACTCAAGCATCCATTTTTATGATGACTTGATGGTCTCACAATACAACCCATTTTTCCACTTAGAAAAATGTGGTCCCCCTCTTTTTTTCTCCTTCTTTTGCTTGCTTTGCTTAGTTTAGGAGGAAGTGGTAATATGGGCGTCATTTGGCTTAAATTCTTGGCCTTTGGTCTAATTTATCATTTTTCTAAGTTAAATACTTCAAATTTGGGTTTTTGTGAAATCTTGTCACTTTTTGGGTTTTCGAGTTTCTGTGTTTTCATGCATCGAGTTTTGTCAACTAAATATAAGTTTTGCAAGCGTTACAGTCCATGTGATGAGTATTTTTACTTGATGAGAAACTTACTCGCTTGGATTTTTCCCTAGGTAATATTTTTCTTGATCCACGTGTATTGGTGTTTTAGTTGACAAACTTGTCTATCAAATTTTCCTTCTCGAAAGCGGGAATTGAAAATGTTTTTCTCGAGGTGTGTTTATGTTGTATTAGCTTAACCTTATATTCACACCCAAGTACCGTCTTGTAAGTATCAAATGTTTATTTGAACCTTAAGAACTTGATAAAGAGAAAACCCAACATTACCTTTAGGGGCAACTTGTCAAGCGTTTCAAGTCAAAATGTTAACTAGTCTCTTCATGATTAGGCATAAGTTGCCACTTGGTCATCAACATTTGATGTAGACGAAGAAAATCCACAAGTACGACATGTTAGTTGCAGCGTCATTTTTTTGAATTGAATCAAGGTGCAAAAATCAAGGGCTCCATTATGTGGACCTTAATCGGTCATAATTTTACCTTATCAGTGAAATTAATGCAAAATCATTAAATACATTAAGGAAGGTGGTGAAAGCACGTACTTGTCACCACCTAAAGTGTATCACTTGCTTCTGCTACACACTATAACACACAAATTAAGACATTTGTAAAACCTAGTAGGAATTGGGAAACCATTTGAAGTGATTGGGGAAAGAAAAATATTGGGAGATGACAAAGACGTAACTACAAATTGATGCAAGAGCATCCTCTGTGAAAGTGTAATCAACATCAACCAAAGAATTTTAAATTTTAAATTTTCATTTGAATTTCATGTTAGGAGGTTAATTTCATGATTAGGAGGCTATTTGAATAAGTAAGCTTAATTTTATTTATTTAAATAAAATACCACCTTTTTTATGCAAGTTGGCATGTGGGGTTGTGGAGGTGTAATTGCATATTTTTGAAAAATCTGAAAAAATGAGTTTTAGGCATTGGGATTGAGGAGTTACAGAATAGCATTGAAAAATCACTTATTGTTTTTTCTATCTTGGAAATCACTCTTTCCAGTAGAGGTGGGCATTGATTTTCTAATGGGAGGAAAAATCTAATTTTTGAAATTTTTAGTGAAGGGTTTTAGGCATGTTTTGGGTTTTCATTGTGCACTATAGATTTTGGAGGTTGGGGAGTTGGGTGTGGAATTCCTTAGGAGGTTATTGAAGTACTTTTTTGTAGGTTGAAAGGGTTATTAGAGCCATTGAAGGTTGAAGACACCATTTTTGAGAATTGAAGAGTTGTAGGTGATTGTTGAAGGAGAATAGGTGATGATTTGGAGGTTCTTATGAAGCACATAGTTTTGTTTTCGTTGTAGTTTTTTCTATTTAATTGTCAAATTATGTGAAGGGAATATGTTTCTTCCCATCAGTCCTTTGTTTACTAAAAATGAAATTGTAATTAGACTTTTATAATGAGCATATTTGTTGTTGCAAACTTCAACTGAATCCATGAGTTTTTATTGTTGATTTATATGCACTATTGAGGGTGTTTTGATGTTTGTTTTTAGAAAAGAGGGTTTTTGAAAACCCCTCTTTCATCAGTGGTATCAGAGTAGGAATATCATAAGTGTGTGAATAGATTGTTGAAGAGAGGCAGTTTGCACCAAGATTGAGCTTGTGAGTGTGTAGAAAAATGTATGCAAGAGGAGACCCACATGGTAGGGGTAGAGGAAGAGGTGATAATTTTGTTCATGAAAATGGTCTTAGAGCCTTGAGAAGGAAAGTGGAAGCATTACAATAATAAATTAGAAGAGGGTTTGTATAGAGAAGAGAACTAGTAAGTGATGAAGAAGAAGAAACCTCAGAGGATGTAGCCAAACAAGTGAACAAAGAGATGCAACAACAATAGTTGCCAATGATTCATTGTTGATTGCCCTATCAAGGATGGGAAAAACACCAAAATTTGATGTTCCTACATTTAGTGGGAATTTGAGTCCAAAAGAGTTAGTGGATTGGATGAATGAACTGGAAGAATTCTTTGAGTTTGAATAAGTGAGGATCCTAACAAAGTGAGGTATGCAGAAACCTAATTGAAAGGACATGATTTAATTTGGTGGAGAGAGATTCAATTGGAAAGAGGAAGAATAGAAAAGGATAAAATCATAGAATGGGACAAAATTGCAAATAAAATGAAAAGACAATTCATTTCAATGGACTATGAGCTTGATTTGCTCAAAAAATTGTAAGGGTTAAAACAAGGAACCAAAACAGTGAAAGAATATACAGAGTAGTTTCATAGGATCTTGATTAGAACAAGAGATTTTGAAGAAACTAAGGATAAGGTTGCAAGATATATTAATGGTTTGAGACCAAGAATACAAGAGGAGATGACTTTGGTGAGAGTTTATACAATGGAAGATGCATATCAAATTTCCTTAAAATTTGAGGAAAGAATGAACAAAAAGTATGAAAGTAAGCAAAGAGGAAGAGGTCATGATGAGAGGGTTGAAGGAAGAACATATGGAGCAGATAATAATTAGAAAAATCAGAAAAAAGAAGACCAAGGTAGTAGAAAAAAAATAGAGATATGATGACTTATATGGTCCTAGAGATCAAAATGCAAGAGGTAGAGGAAGATCGGGTAGAGGATTTGGATGAGAAACCTTTAGAGGAACCTATTTTAAGTGTGGGGAAGAGGGTCATTGAGCATATGATTTTCCTCATGAAGAGGAAATACTAAGAAGAATAGTAGAAAATCAAAATAGAGCAAAAAATGTGAATAGAGAAGATGCAGGATCATCACATTTTGAAGAAGCAAAAGATGGTGAAACTTTAATGGCCAAGAGAACCATGTTGAATGAAGATGATAAATCCATTCAAATAAAAATTTTGTTTAGAAGAAGATGCAATTTCCAGAACAAGGTATGTAATATTATCATAGATGGAGGTAGCACATACAATCCTTTTTTTGAAGAGATGGTGAGAAAATTGCAGCTAGAGAGAAGAAAGCATCTGCATCCGTATAGAATAGCATGGCTACAAGATGATAAGAAAATTTTGATCAACGAAATTTTTTTGGTAAATATTGATATCGGATGTTAGAGAGATGAGATCTTATGTGATATTATTCCTATGAATGTGTGTCATATTTTGTTAGAAAGCCCTTGGCATTTTGACAGGAAGGTGATGCACAATGGTTATGCCAACACATACACATTGATGAAGGATGGAGTGAAACACAAAATGAAGCCATTGAAAGAAGAAATGGTTAAGGTTTTCAAAAATGCAAGGTCTTGTTTGGTTGATGAAATTAGACCTTTAGATGGTATGAGGCATTAATATTTTAGCTTTGTTAACACTAACCATGATGAAGATGAGAAAGGTGATTTGTTGACTTAGATTGAAGCAGAGATATCAAGTGGAATGAAGGTACAAGCAAAGGGTAAGGTAAAATCTGATTTTATTGTTTCTTTTGATGAGAAAGAGAGTGGAGGAATAGATAATTTTGTTGCAGTAGAAATTAATTTTGATAAAGTTGAATTGGAAGAGTGGAGTGTGAGAGTTGATAAAGATTTTTCTAAAGAATCCTTGTTTAAGAACAATGGAGGTGAAAATGTTTTGATTAGTGATCACGATTCCTTGTTAGGTATTATGGAAATTGAGTCTTTTGATGGTAGTACTAACACTATTTTGAGTGAAGGAAACTAGGTTGTAGCAGTGTCATGTCTTTCAGTAAGGCATTGAAACAATGAAATTTTATGAAGGGGACATGGTGGAAAGAGATGGAAAAAGTAGAAAAGAAAATGAGGAAAATAAATATATTTGTTCACATGAAGGAGGAGGTATAACTTTAATTTTTAGTGTAGACACTAAAAAATGTCCTGAATGATATCATACACTCGAATCAGGTTTACTAACACTGTTTCATCCTCAAACCCATCCTTTTTTTTCTTAATTAATTAAATTATCCTATCTAATTAATTAATTGCATCATTTTCATCCATTAACCTAATTCATCAAATTGGGTTAATTCACTCCCCCTTCATGCTAACATTTCATCTCATTAAATTAAATAAATCAAAACATTTAATTTAATTTCCTAAGTCATCTTATTTAATTAAATATCATTTCATCTCTCCCCCAATTATTAAATTATTTAATTTAATAAATATCACTTTAATTCTTCAATCCCCTAATTGCATAATTAAACCTTGTTTAATTAGCAACTAAACTAATTTTCCTCTAAAAAGGGGAATATTCCTTATCCCTTTTTGCACAATTAAGACTTTCTTTTAATTTGCAAAATACCTTTTATCCTCACCCATGAGAATATTCTTATTCCTCCATCATTTGAAAGGGGGATATTTTCACTTGGCTTCTTATGCAAGTTTTAACCTTTAGCCTCTTAAGCAAGCTACCTTTGACTTGTGTGTGTAGGTCAAAATTGTGTTTGTTTGGAGCAAATATGAGCCCTTGGTTAAATCCCATCATGCATTCTCATCCGTTGATGAGAATCCATGATCCATGCCTCCTTTTTTCCTCCATCCTTGACTGTTGATTAATCTTTTCGATCTCAACCCTCCATTTCTCATTTGCTCTCCTTTAAATAGGTAACTATTTGGAGACAAATGGATCCATCTTTCAATTGCAAGTTTATTTTGTTGAATTTACTTGCATCCACACTCTCAATTTACTTACTTTTAGCATATCTTAGTTCATTTTAGTTGCACAATAGCTTAAAGCATTCATTAATGGCTTACATGCATCCATCTTAGTTTATTTATAAATTAGGGTCTGCGTTTTTTATCTAAGAAACATCTTAGATTAGTTTAGAAATTACATAATTATATCATTTTTAGCATATAATCATGTTAACTTAGTTTGCATCATGTTTAATTAGCATAAATTAGGTTTTCATCCATCTATCACAATGGTTTCATTGATTCTCTTCCATAGAATTGATTGAAACGGGCTCACTAATCACAAGATCAGGAAAGGGTTGTTGTTCCACATCAACATGACACTAATTCCAAATTAGGATAAGTTTCAAATGGGTTAGAGAAGGTATTTAACTATTTTTGGTAGTTTTTAGTTTTCAGTTTCAATAAATGCTTAGTTTTAACTTTTCAATTTGAATGATCTTGTTTGGAAGATTGAGCTTTATTGAAATAATTATGCTTTGATTCATCATGGATCAAGCACAATCAACCCACACTAGCAATCCTCATCTCACATTCTAGCACTAGGAGGGAAAACTGTTAATTTAACCAGTTTTTATCTCGAGTTCCATTTGTGTGCTTTTTTGCAAGATACAGTGATGCCCAAATCAATATAGTGATGCACTTTAAAGAACGTTGCCATATAGTGACACTATCTCAATTTGAAACAAAAACTTCAATTAAATACATTGATGTTGATTTAAATATGGCGACGATGATTTAATATAGAGGTATTGAAAACTTCAAACGACAACACCCCCAAAGTTCAAATTGTGACGCTATTGTGTACAACGACGCCTGACAAAATTGTGACGCTATCATGCTCTCTATTTTTGTTGCAAAGAGATGCCCAAATTCACTAGAGTGATGCCCAGATTTCAAATTGTGGCACTATCATGTGCAGCGATGCCCAACCAAGGTAAGAAGTTTTACGATCATTTTTTTGGCATGTGCTTTAATTTTTTCAATTCTTCAGATCACTAATGCACTTCTAACTATGTTTTGGTTTTTAGACTAACAGAATTTTGTAGGTTGAACGACATGGAGCTAAAGTGAAGAAAGATTTCCTATCTTGAAATTCTATGATTGTAACAAGAATTTGACACTTTGGGGCAATTATAACCCAACTTTTATGATTTCTACTTTTTTTAGGACACTCACTAAATTTCCATTGGGTTTTAAAAAGAACACTCAAACAGGATTAAAATTGAACCCTCACCTCATCATTGTTTTTTGGGTTTAAAATTGAAAAATACAACTTCATATTTCGTTTGGTGCAATAAAATGAAGACATCTTAGCTTTAGGGGTTAAAATTTATAACTGTTTGTTATGTTTTGTGATTTACAATGTTGTTATTGGATTTGTATGCAATTCTCTCGTGCCACTTGTAGTATCCTTTAATCAGGTTGATAACTAGGAACATAAATTCCTCTACTCAGGGATTGGACATCACAGCTGGCAGTCATAATCTACTAAAGGATATCATTTGATTGTCAACCTAGGGATGTAAGACTTGAAATGGGTCTGCAAAGTATATGCACTAATCACCTATTTCAGACATGTGTCATCTATTGAAAACATGATGTTGGAATTGGAATTACTAGAAACAAATTCTAACTGACTAAATCTGTTTAGAATGAAAACTAAATTCAGTTCTAAAGACAAGAACTACTTTGTCCCTGGTGGTTGCAGGAATAGTTGGCAGCTCTGTAATTCTATCAACTGTAGGAACAGTCACACTGTAGTTCTATGAAAGGAAGTGCAGATATTTTAATTGCAGAAATGGAAAGATAGACAGCTCCCTAAGTGGGCCCCCTTAGGTAGTATCAAAGATACACAACAGATTAGAGTGTAAATTCCATGAACAATTTTATTGAGTTGAAACAAACAAGTACATGGCTCACAATCTTGCAACTGTATTTATGAGAAAAAATAAAGCTTATTACAATAACAATCTTCTTGTCCTTTATCTAAAGGAGAATGGGCTATTTATTCAAAAACTGATCCTAACGACTAACTAACCCTTCCCTCATAAAATGGGAAGTCTTTATTACATCATAACTAACTAAGTGACGAGGTGGATACAAAAAGGAAGAATTGAGTCAAATCAGTTCTAAAGATTTAAAGCACCACCATCCTAGATTCATGTGCCATCAAGACGCCTCAGCTGGGTTCTAGGAACACTTTCCTTGCATGGTGGATGACTTGAAGCTACCTCTTTATTCTTTGTTGCTAAATCAGTCCTCCCTGAATCAGTCTTTCAGTGATCTAGTTGAGGCTAAATCTTCTCCTGGAGACTTGGTACCTTCAAATAACTAACAGCTAGCTCTCTGGAAAAAGATCATCCCAACACATTTAACTCAATAAGACGATTCATCATTCCATTCATTCATTCATTAGGCATTAATTTAGAGAAAACAATATTTCAGATATGGTTGCAGGAAGTTCAATAGTAGTGGTTACAGGAAAGGCATGTCATCACAAAAAGTCACAAGGCATACATATTCTATCAAGCTAATAAAACATTCAGGCAATGATCATGGAAATATTTATCATAATAAACTTATTGTATTTAAGCATAAAAGTATTTGTCTTGTTCCCATAATTACCACTAAATGTTTGACTCGGCATAATAAAAAGTAGAAAAGTGTTTTAAAAACATAGTCTAAATATGCCAAAAATTGGGCTCATCACCACTTGTCAATCTTGAGAAATAGAAACATTCTTTAATGCTTTGCGAAATCACCTACGTCTTTCAATTTGGATTAAAATTGAGCTCCTTTGTGAGTGTGAGAAAAAGGTGTGGTATGTGTTCTCTCTTTGTTCATGCAAGTAGAGATGATTGAACTAAAAATGTACTTCCTTGCTATTGTTTACCTTTAGAGGGCCTGCCTCCCCACTTCGAAAGGAGGGAATGACCCAAGCGGTAACAAACTAAAGCCAAGTTCTTCCAAATCGCTATATAAATTTGTGGTTGCAATGAAAATTATGATCAATGGGATGCGGTACATGATAGATCGCCCTCAATATCTTTATGATGCGTAAATCCCTTGTTCTAAGGGTTTGGAGACCTCTTGACGGAGTTAATCATTGTATACCCTAAACTAGAAGTCCTTATTATGAACCTTTTTTAAGAATCCAAAAACCTAAAATACTTGGTGTAAGAATAGTTGTTCTAAAGCTTCCCCACATTCTTACTATTCAATGGTAGAAATAAAAAAAAACCTTTTGATCTCCATATTTTAAGGATTTTGAGATTTGGTGGTCCTGAGAAGTGTGCGTTTTAGAGGAGAGCTAGTGTCGCCAAATCTCTAACTATTCTCATTGTTTAGTGTTTGGAGAAATCCAAGTGGGGACTCAACAACTATAGCCATTTCAAACCTAGGATTGTAAATGATTATGATACATTGCTTGGTTCCAAAATGTTACAAAAAAAAATTCATTATCCTCCTCAAAATTTCAAACACTTTGGTTTAACTATGGATACCTCTTGAACTAGCCTTGATATTACTGCTTATCCTAAGCATTTAGCCTTAGAGATTTCTAAATATCTTGACTTAATCTCAATCCATATTTCCCAAAGACAACATAGATAATTATGGATTTAATCTCATGATTTTCACGAAATGGACATTGTGAAACTTATGATGTTTTTGGCATAAACATTTAGTTTGAAAACATAATCAAAGATGAGTGTTTGTAAAATCAATTCATTTAAGTAAGATAAACTTGATATAATTAAACCCCACATGACTATTTGGATACCAATCGCTCTCGTTGAACAACCTGATCTTACACCTACCATTATTCAACCAAACTTTGAATTCATTTAAGGTGAACAAACCGACATAATTAGCAATTTGAGGAACTTTGATTTTGACACAAAAGAAACACCTGCTCAATGGAGAAATGCAACAACAATCTTAGATGAAGAAGAGGAACAAACCGATATTGAGGCTGGAAGGCCCATATTACCACCATTGGCATGGCAATAAATATTCTCTTTTCTTTCATAGACTTGGATTTATGTTGTTAAATGGTCCATCACACAATCAAAATCCATAAGGTAAGATCCACGAGTCACCATTACAGACAAAGGTATTGTAATTCCAAGTTTGGTAGGAATTAGTCCTCAATACTTTATCGCAATCATTATCTTTTGTTGAGGAAATTTTATGCTTGAGCTAGGAGGGCCTAAACAGGTTTAAACATTTCCTTCCATCCTCTCATCTAAGTCGACATTGGGTCTTTAAGATTTGAACATTTTAAAAGTCTACAATGTTTCTCACCACCTTGGTCTTGGAAAATGAACGTTCATTCTAAGTCAACATTGGGTCAAACATTTCACTCACCCCTCCATCAAATCTCATCTTTCATCTCCCAAACTTTGCAAAAAAATTGAACACATATTTTGACTTAAACATGAAGCAAACCAATCCCTAACTTGGCTATTTTGTATGTGAAATGTATCCTATTCCATGCACTTAGTTAAGTTAGTTATCATCTTTGAACTAGTTTATCTTGAAGGTCACGAGTCTACCCTAAAGGTTTCCAAGTTCATAGACATCATTTATCCTAACATCAAAACATCAAACTCAAGTCAAGAGTGTTGTCCTAAAATGTTTACAAAGTTCACTTTTCACATCATCCATCCTTTCACCCCCCATTATCACCATTGCTCCCAAAAGACTTAGAGTGTCCCTTCTACCTAGATTTCAGTCAACTAGAGAGTTTAAACATCACAAATTACAACATAACTCTCCCACATGTGACACAAAATTTATGGTAAAGACGAGATCACAACACAAGAGAATCATGGAAAGAACCAAAGTTACATTTACCTCAAGTGATCCAAATCCTTTGGAATTTGATCCAAGAAGTTGAGCTACCCCATCACAACAACCATCATCTCCTTCAGGGCTATATGAGATTGAAGACGTCACGAACAACCCGTTTGGGCTTACTAGAAAGGAAATCATGGAACATCAATCCTTTGAAAACATGGTTTGGATTCCCCAACATTCATTGCATAAAATTTGACACAAGGCTTTACAACTCCATGAATAGGGCTAAATCAAACATCTTTTCCTATTCTTGCAACTAGCCTTGCTAAATACTTTGGTCACACTTCACCATTTGATAGCAACACACTTTTAAGTACCATTGATGCCAATCTTCTACCCCAAACCACCACTTGGACACCTACCTTTGGTTCTCCTCCCATTCTCAAAGACCCTAAACAACCGTACACACCTCTTAAACTTCATTATTTCACAACCACTTCAACATATCAGGGCCACCCTTCTTCATCTATACCCACAAGTACCACAAGTGTGCCCACCATCCCAAAAAATAGTATAGACCAAGTATATCAAAACAACACACAAGGGCATGTCAATAGCATACCATAGAGTCAACCCTTAATGCAGATGGGGACATCTCTATCCAATCCTCCAATTGGTTCATCCATACCATCATTTTCACAAGACATATCTACCTCATCAACTATCAATCCATCCCAAAACAATCCCTTGGTTACGAGTTATGTCAACCCAGTAAATACCTTGATCATGAATCCCTTGGTTATATCTTTGGCACAAGGAAATCCCTGAGATATGGGACAAGGGAATCTATTTAAACCATGGACTCAAGGTCCTAATGTGTCATTACCATTGTAAAATCTAATGGAATCATCCTCATCACTCCCCACAGTTCCCTTTATCATGCAAAATCAATTGGGGTCTCAAACTTACATTCCTCCACCTCCATCTACCATCATACAAGGGATATTAAACCAAGGGAACCCTTCACCCTTAATCAGCAATCCCCTACCCACTCAGAATATCAACATTCTCAATCCATCTTAGATATCCCAACAACCACATGATCCCACATTGCAAGCACATTCCCTAGATTTACATGAAGCACAACAAACTTATCAGCAAGTCATTCAACAACAACAACAACATCAAGCCCAAAAACAAGCAGCCTTAGCACAACAACAACATCAAGCTCAACAAGCCACCTTAGTAGCACAACAACAACAAGCAACTCTAGTAGCCCAATAAGCCTAGCAATATGCCCAAACAATAGCAATTGATCACACAACAACAAGTTTCCTATTATAACCCTCAACAAAACATCATCAACCCAAGTGTATGAGGAACATATACATCAATACCACAGTCACCTTCACAGAATCTTATGCCATCATACACCCCATACAATGCCTTATCATATCAAAATCCTCCATACAACCCATCCACCATCCCACCATATGTTCCACCACTAAACCCGCAAGACAATCTATCATCGCAATTGAAGGCGTTATCTCAAGAAATGTAGTACCTTCGAATGGGAAAGACAAATAAGCCCCATACACAAAATCTATCCTTATCCCTTTGATTGAAACATCAAAATGGTACCATTCCCTCTCAGCTTTGACATCCCTAAATTCGACAAATACAAAGGGAAAGGAAGTCCTATGGACCATATCAAAAAATTTAATGCCATGTGTATGGAGGTAGCCTACAATGATTTCTATCTAATGTGCCTCTTCCTACGAATTTTAACAGGTCCTGCTATAGATTGGTTCTCTCATCTACCTCCTGGAATCAAAACTTTCCAAGAAATTGTCGATAAATTGATCGATCATTTCTCCTTTAATCTTGACATGGATGTGAGTCTAGAATAATTATACACTCTTAGAAATAAAAAAGGAGAATATTTCACTAATTTCTTATAATTATGGAGAAAAAGAGCTAGTAAAAGTAGGTGGTTTATCCCTAATGAACAACAAGTGGGAATCATCATCGCCAATCTAGATCTTGACCTATCTTTTCACTTGAAAATGCAGTGCATCACATCACATGACGAGCTTGTCCCTAGAGCCCTGAACATTGAAAGATCTCTAATTTCACAAGGAAATACTCAAGCTTACAAAGAAAATTGACCATCAACTAGCTCAAGTATAAGCCTCGTGTTTGGGCCAAGAACAAGAAATTAACAAATGACAGTGTTGTAGATGCTAAGGTAGTCCTAAGTGCTCCTAGACCCAACAACAATCAAGTTTCCGTCATTCAATTGATTGTGCAATAAACAACACTTCCTCAGAGCAATCACATCAATAACACCAACATGCAATGAAGGCAAACTGCTAACAAGAATAACTATCCTAAATACAAGTACACATAGTTATCATAATCTATCAAAACGATCATGAAGAAATTGGTAGAGTCCAATCTGATAACACTACCTAACTTTGAAAACTAACAAGAACCACGAGATAAACAATCCTAGTATAACGAGCATGATCTTTGTGCATTTCACAAAATCAAAGGACACAAAATAGAAAAATACAAGAAACTTAAGAATATCATTCAAGATCTCATAGAGAATGATACCATATTCGTTGAAATACTAGCTGGGAATTAGGATCTTAAGATATACAAGAACCCTATGCCAGATCATAACAAAGCAAACAACGACAAACCCAAGGATTACACAAATGTGTATCATACCTATTCAAATGTAGTTGCCTCCTATGATAGCATCATTACTATTGTCACCATCAAAGGAGCTAGTGTGTAATGTGGAGTCACCACACGACGTGGAAAAATTTCCATTCAAGGATTCCCCTCTCAATCTAAGACACAACCTAATTTACCCACATCTAATCCTAGTAAGTACAATCTTCTAGATCAACTTAAGTAGACCCCACACAAATATAAATCTTAGAAAGTTTAAGGCTATCCCCTACACATAGAGAAATATTGGAGAAAGCCTTGTTCGAGTCATTTTTTCTTGAGGATATTATAACCTCCCATCAACCATGTCATAACCGTGCTTTACACTTTGAGGTTATCATTCATAAAAAACAAGGTCAAAAGAGTCTTAGTAGATGGAGGTGCTGGTTTGAACATGTGTGCCCTTCAATTAATTAAACATATGGGTTATTCAAAAGATACTACTAAGAAAGCAAAGAGTACCACCATTAGAGTATATGACGACCAAGAACGAGTATCACAAGGTATCATTGCACTTCCTATTCAAGTAGGACCTCTTATTGTAGAAACTACATGCTAAGTGCTTGATCTTGATCTTCCTTTTAAAAATTTACTTGGCCGACCATGGATCCATGCCCTAAAAGTTGTAGCCTCGACCTCTCATCAATATGTAAAGTTTCCATTTGAGGGCAAAGAGATTACTATCCATGGAGATCTTGAGCCTTTTTACTACTACAAAATTATTGATGCCAAATTCTATAAGATACCCCAAATACCTAAGAATGATGAAGGGCCTACACCAACCAGCTTATTTGTTGACCCAGCATCCCTTGCCTCTACCTCAGCAGCAAAAATACCCTTTGTGCATAGTATACCCGATGTCAAAGCAGTAATCCAAGATGATGGTTGTGGGAACTACAAAATATTGAAATACACCTTTATCTTAGGAGAGTTATCTATTTCTCCTCAGTCTCATGGGAAACCCACATCTAGCATAAACGATCCTGAAACAATGAAAATGGAAGCCACTACCTTCACCAAAAGGGGGGATTTGAATCAAGAAGATGTCAATGAGGGGAATATCTTTAAACTCCTCTATCAAGATGAACAACATGTCCCTATTCTTCCCATGGAGGATAACAACAAAGGCTTGCAACTAATGAAGGCCATGGGCTATAACAAGAATGAGAAGCTAGGATAGAATGATAATGGTTTATTAGAACCCATCATTCCTAAGAAACGACCAAAGAATCTTGGTCTAGGTTGTACTACTAGAAAATTCACCCTTATTAGCAAAGGTACTTCCGCTAAACGGGTTGAGGCTTCCTCTTGGTTACCTCCATCATATGATACAACCTTAGACGACTTCCTCCTTGATGTTTCTGACCTATTTGAGAACAACGCCCTCTTTATGATATCCATAACATCCTTTGTTCCAAGCAATCAACTAACTGAGATATGCCGAGTATACCCACAACTCATTAACATGGATCAAAAAGGACCACTAATTCTAGATTTAGTTGAAAATGACAAAGCGATCTCAAAATCCATGTGACTTCATGACAACTTACCATGGGCAAATCACAAATAAATTTTTGACATAGAGCTATACATAGGGGCATACTATGGGGAGATGATTGAATCCTTCAATCGCAAAATTAATAAAATGTAACTAACATGCAAATCCTTGAGTGAAAACCACCTGGTGGCACTCTCTGATTTGAAAATAGTAAAAATAAAGGATGTATACGATGGTGAGAACCTCTCTGAAGTGCCCAAGGATGAGGGATTCAATCTCCCTCTAGAAAAGTCAGCAATGCTAGCAGAAAAAGCCACACCAATCAATGTGGGAATAGAAGAAGCACCCAAGATCATTTTCTATGTTGAATCCTTGTTAGATGAAGAACAAAAAAACCTAGCGACATTCCTAAAAGAGTGAAAAGATAACTTTGCATGCTCATACATAGATATGCCAGGCCTTGATCCTGAAGTAGTTGTGCATCACTTAGCAGTCTATCCTAAAGATAATCTAGTCAAGCACAAATTAAGAAATATGCACCCTTAGATAGCACTTCTGATGAAACTAGAGTTACAAAAGCTTCTTGATGTTGGATTCATCCGGCCGATAGATTATCCTGAGTGGGTTTCAAACCTAGTACTAGTCTCAAAACCCACTGGGGGCATTAGAATCTACATTGATTTTAGAGACTTAAACAAAGCATGCCCAAAGGATGATTTCCCTCTTCCTAACATCAACCTCATTGTGGCCTTAATAGTTGGGCATGACATACTATCACTCATGGATGGTTTTTCAGGCTATAATAAAATCATAATCGCCGAGGATCAACATAAAACTGTATTCACTTGTTCATGGGGAACCTATTGTTGGAATGTAATGCCATTCGGGTTAAAGAATGCAAGAGCAACCTATCAAAGATAAATGACCCTCATCTTCCACAAAATGATCCACAAAATAGTTGAGGATTATTTGGATGATATTTTAGAGAAAAACAAGAAAAATAAATGAGCATATACAAGTCCTAAGACCCATCTTTGATAGGCTAGAAGAATACAAGGTACGACTAAATCCAAAAAAAGTGTGTCTTTGGGGTCACATCATGGAAACTCCTTGGCTTCATCGTCTCACAAAGAGGGATAGAAATTGATCCAACAAAGGTCAAAGCCATCCTTGACATGGAATCACCACAAACAATAAATTAGATTAGAGGATTACAAGGAAGATTGTAGTCCATCAGAAGGTTCATAGCACAACTATCAGACAAGATACACCCTTTCTCACATCTTCTCCACAAGGGAATAATTTACAAATGGGATGAGAAGTGTGATAAATATTTCCATTAGATAAAATATTATCTACTAACACCTCTAGTGCTCATGCCACCAATACCAAACAAACCATTGATCCTATATATCTTAGCAACACCAGCAGCATTAGGAGCTCTTCTGGCACAACATGATGAAAATAGAAAGGAAAGGGCTATATAATTACATTAGAAGAACCTTGTTGGGCTATGAAATGAACTATTCACCCATTGAGAAGGCATGCCTAGTAATAGTTTTTGCTTCACAAAAATTGAGACATTACATGTTGTCACATCAAATCAAGCTCATTGTAAATATTGATCAACTCAAATACCTATTATTCAAGGCAACTCTCATAGGACGTATGGCCAAATGGGTGATGATCGTAACACAATTTGACATAGAATATGTGGAGTGCAAGGCCTTCAAAGGAAAAGTTATCACAGACCAACTAGTAGAGGCACCCATCTTTGCTGAGAACCCCTTGACATCTGATTTCCCTAATGAATCAGTATTCCTTATCAACCTCACGGCTCAGTGGAAGATGTACTTTGATGGATCATTCACCCAACATGGATCTGAAGCAAGCATTATTTTTATCACCCCTCAAGGTGATTGTATCCCAAAGTCATACAATTTTTCATTTCCTTGTACCAACAACATTTTTGAGTATGAAGCCCTAATCACAGGTCTAAGGATAGCAATTCAATGGAAGATACAAGAGATGAAATTCTATGGAGACTCACAATTGGTTATCAACCAAGTCAATGACGACTATCAAACTAAATATTACAAGCTCACTCCATACAAGAAGATGGTGGAGAATCTCAATGACCTCTTTATAGACATAAATTTTGAGCGGATTCCTCGCATGAACAATAGAGCAACAAACACCATGGAAAAAATCAAATCACTATTAGACATGTCGAACAACATCCTCCAATATGAATTCTTGGAAGAACAACTTCTCATACCAACTTTCAAAATCCTTGAATCTGAATTTGTGTGTGTCATTATTGGTCTTAGATCCCCATGGTATCATGACATATTCATCTACCTAATCAAAGGAACCCTCCCATCCAATATCACCTCAAACCTTAAAAATTACCTTTGTTAAGAAGGCATCCTAATTCATGATCCTAGGTGATACCCTTTACCGTCAAAGCATCAAAGGGACGTTAGTATGAGGTCTTAACCAAGAGGAATCCTCAACCACTTTAACAAAATTTCACTATGGCATATGTGGGTTCCATTCTAGCGGTATGAATTTAGCTAAGAAACTATTGAGGATGGGGTACTATTCACCAACATGGAAAGAGAAGCTCACCTGTATGTGTAGAAGTGTGTCCAGTGTTAATAGCATGGAGATCTGATTCATGCCTCAAGTCAAGAATTGCAACCCATGATTACACCCTGGCCTTTCTCGCTATGGGGGCTTGACCTCATCGGAAAAATCACCCCAACCTCATCCAATGGCCACAAGTTTATCATAACATCCATTGAATACTTTATGAAGTGGGTCAAATCCATTCCTATGACCTACATTATGGGGAAGAAGATTTCCAAATTTATCTTGAACTACCTCATCTACCATTATGGTGTTCCATAAACTCTCATCTTAGACAACGAAACACCCTTTAAGAATCAGGATGTGAAAGAGCTATGTCAAATATTTTACATCCAACACTAATTCTCTACCCCGTCTTATCCCCAAGGCAATAGCCAGGCTGAGGCTATGAAAAAACTATCCTAAAAATCCTAAAGAAAATAGTCAATGAAGTTGGTCATGACTGGCATCTGCAACTAAATCCTGCTCTTTGTATCGAACCAGTATTCGCACGCCTATAGGTGCAACCCCTTTCTCCTTGGTCTATGGATCAAAATCTATCCTACCTATTAAGGTTGAGCTCCCATCATTGTGAGTGTCACTACAAAACCTAATCACCGATAAAGAATACAAAATATCTCGTACAAATGAGCTATAATTTTTGGATGAGCGTCGTCTTGATACCCTCAATCACTTGCAAGTGTATCAAAACCGATTGAAATGGAGCTATAACAAGAGGATCAAATGTCGATCTTTCCAAATAGGGGATCTTGTCCTAAAGCAGAATCAAAAGAACCTTCTAGATCAAGACAGTAAAGGAAAGTTTGAGCCTAACTGGTTAGGTCCCTTTTTCGTCATAGTTAGCTATGGATTAGGATCATACCAATTGCCAATTTCTGAAGGTGAACCCTTGCAAGAGCCAACTAAAAAATTGTATCTCAAAAATTTTTATGCCTAGTCTTGAAGGGTGTAAATTTGAAAATACAAAAAAATCAAAAAATGATCCAAATCCAAAAAATGAGAAAAAGGATTGAAAAAAAAAGAAAAACAATCATCCTTTAGTGAAAACCACTTTGATGGTGCTTTGGGCAAGTACCTTAGTGAAAACCCAGAAAATAGGCACCTTGTGTAAATAAAGCACCTTCATCTATTGTTTGGTTTTATGTCCTATCATTCTTTACACCACCATTCATTCATCGCTTACCCTTGTCCTTATCATAGCTTGAAATTGTGAAGTATCGTGATCCCTTTAGTACTGCTTGGAATATTCCAAAGGTCAGTTTGTCCTGCCTTTATCGAAGTAGTCTAACATATCATGTTGGGGGAAATTCATTATGGATCATATCAAGTTCTTGTATATCTTGAGGTCATTCAAATATTTATTAGAAAATACGAAAAACATTCATAAAATCTCATCAAAAATCCAAAAAAAATTGTAAAAGCCTCTACAGCTGAAAACCAACAACATTCAGAAAATTGTAAAGTAAAAATCTAAAACATTCAAAACATATTGAAAACCCTAAAAAGGTCGAACATCGAAAATCCCAAAAATAGAACCTTATCGAACTACATTGTCTTTGAGCTTGAACGTAGGAAAGGCCATCATTGATGTGCCATTGAGACACCCTAGGACAGTCCTTTAGCAGTATGTCATAATAAACCAACATTTTCTCAACTGTTTATCTTTATCTTGTCAATAAGTCGATTCAATCAAACTATGTGGTCTTTATGTGTATAACGTAGGCAAGGCTTATCTTTGATCAGCCCCCAGGACCCCTAGGATAGGTCTTTAGGTTAGGTTCTTGGTCAAAATTCTCAAAAAATCCCAAAAACATCCAAATATCAAAAAAATCCAAAAACATCCAGATAACACAAACATTTAGATAACTCAGAAAATCCCTAAACATTCAAATAATAGAAAACACAAAAACATTAGAAAACATTCAAAATACCTAAAAAGCCTCAAATATCTTAGAAATTCCTAAAACAACCTCAAATAATTGAAAAGCCAAAAACATTCACATAAACTTTCAAAAAGACCAAAAATAGCCTCAAAACATTTTCAAAAATACCAAAAACATTGAAGTATCCAAAAAAAATCCAAAACCCATCCATCTCATTTCACTTTCACCCACAATAAACCTCTACCCATAATAAATTGATCATCACCTTCACCCTTTGGAAAAACAAATAGAATTCAAGTAAAGCAAGTTATAAAGTGAGAAACTAAAAGTCAAAATCATAGGTAAATGTGTCAGTGAAGTTTATATCAGCAACTTATCATAAATCCCATCATCATCCTAACATCAAACAACCCCTTATCAACATATCCTAGCATGTATCCTTCCTGCGATGCACATCAGTATTAGGCATCACCTTAGCTAAACTAAACGAGCAAGAGATATAGATAACACTCACTTTTTGTCTTTGATTTTTTTTATGATTTATCTTAATCACCCATTCCTAGGACCTCTCGATGATTTCTATCAAAAAGATTTAGAGAGAAAGGAATGGGGCCCATCAACCATGATCTTTCGTTTGCTGTGCTTGTGGATACTCTTGTAAAATAATCTTGGCGCATACTTGCTTAGTTGTGTGTAGGAAGTTTGTTTGGAGTATGTTGTTGACTATTGTGTATGCTTTGGTCCAATATATTCTAAGCTTCTAACTTACATTTCGATGACGTTTTTTTATGTTAATATGTGAACAAGAACTATCCTATCTGTTTGCAGAGTCAAATTCCATTACACTAGATACAACGTCGTCCTAGTTATTAATACCTTAATGCATCATGTCTATGTGTTATATTAAACAATAAGGAACGATGGAAAATCCCAATCCCAAAATGTGAGTAACTCATCATCCCTACATTTCATCCACACCCCGCATTGTCTCATCACCATCTCTAATAAAGTCTTGATGGATCATAGACTTGTTGGATTTTTTGAAGAAATCATCGAAATCAACAATCATTCATTCTTTATTCTTTTATATTCTCTTTGTTCTAACCTAGTATCATGACAGTCAACAAAAACATCATCAAATGCATCCATCATAAATCCACAAATCATCAACATACATGTATCTCATAATCATGGTATAATCATAAAACATCCATCAGCATAATCATTGCATATCACATCATACATTTTGCATTATCATTCAAGTTTTGATGAATAATGTAGATTTGTTATTCTAAGCATCTTAAATTGTTTAATCACATATCATACACATGAATTGCATTATCATATCATAATCATTTACATTATGTATCCATACATCCATATGCATACATGATCATCTCATCATAAAACTGCATAGAAAATACACAAAAAGAAATGCATCCACATCATTTGCATCACATATCATCTCATATTATCACATATCGCATGAGCATAAATAAATTTCATCCATACATGATCAAATATAAGCATCTCACATCATATGTATCCATACATACTAAACAAAAACACATCACATCATGTTGAATCTGTATCAGTATCATATATATCAAAAATCAATGTCATGGTACAAAATCTAGATTAGTGTATGTATATAGATAAAAAGTATAATATCCATGAGGCTATCAAAAAGGAGCCCATGAATGTATATCTGTATCAAAGAATGGGGCAACAAAATCAAAAAGTGTATATACATAAGAGTTATCCCTAATGGTTTCTACCCTCTCTGGCCTGCCTCTCTGGATGATCCTCAACCCTGGGTCGTGCATCACTATGCTATAAAAAATTAGGTTCTTTGAGTGCCTAAGGTACATCCCGATGGTAATGCATCCTGTAATATGTCACCTCTGTCATAACCTCTCTATATGATCTAGCGGATACAATCATGCCCTAGCTAGTTTCCCGCATAGCCTCTATTTGGTGTCACCAATCGATCTCTTGATCTCTCTGTATGGCAAAAACCTGTAACTGCTACCAGGAATGATCCCTCTCTATTGTAATGTCCACCACATAATGCCTAGCCTGGTCTTGCTCAACAGTAATATCCAAAATATATTGGTGAGCCTAATCCCTCTCACCTGTCAAAACCTACACCTTCTACTACAGCTACTAGATTTGTAAATCTCTAGCATTTGGTGGTGGTGGTGATATTGCATGTTGTTGTGCACCCTGTTGTTGGGGAGGCTACTACACAATTGGTGGAGCCCCCAAAAATTTTCCATCATGGCCATCTTAGTCACCATATCCCTAACCCTATCCCTATCCTTGTCTAGGGGCTCCTCTCCCTCTCGGTCTCCCTCATGGAGGAGCACCTGCTGGATCTGTTAGTCTCTAAGGAGGTCTAAACCATGCATCATAATTAGGCATATTCTACGCTACCGCCTAACCCTAGTCATAAGCCCATGGTTGAGCCACCAACTATTTGAAGCTATCCACCACTTCTAGAGTTGGAATGGTAGGTCCCCATGTGGGAACTCCATGAGCAGACCCCACAAAATATCCCTGTAATCATCATTAGGCCTGTCCTACTGCTCTCTGAACTATCGTGCCACTCTATTTGGAAGATATTGCTCAAATATCGTATGATCTCGGCCATGCATGTATCCAGTTTATCTTGCAAAGAATAATTGTTGAGCATCATCATACCATGTTGGCATTTGTAGCCATGGGCATCATCAGAAAACTTTCATATCATCCAAAACCCACCACCAATACGAGATCCCAATCTGTCAGTGTGTCACAAAGTAATGGCACCTTGGTATCGCCAGATCACAGGATCATTCGGCTCAACGTCTGCCATCTGCACTATCGGTCGAAGCATGGCAATATGCTCCCATGCCCAAATGTGAAGCAAATTCACCCCTACACCAATGGCTCTCCCATCACAATAAACAAATTCTTTCATATCATGATAAAGTGAGGCCAGCATCACGGGCCCCCATGCAAAAAGTGTCCTCCTATGGAGCATCTGGTGCCATTCTAATCCCCATCCTGGGTTGAACCATCTGCTACATTTTTTAGGAGCAACCAAACCTGAAATGATGGATGCAATGATCAATCAGAAAGTGGGCATGTGATCTCTATACATCTTGAGGTCAATCTATGATGTAACAAGAGCAATTTTCTCCAACTCCATCACCTCATGGCAAGCATCATACCTAACATCGACATCAAAAATCACACAATCACCGTGAATCCACAAACGCAAGATCCACCAAGCATCCTCCAAGGTCATTGTCACCTCGCTAGTGGGAAGATGAAATGACAAAGTATCACTATGTCCTCTCTCGCATAGAGCAATCATCATGGCTAGATGAGTCCAGATGATAGGCACATATGCAACGTACCAAAGGCCAATCTCTCCCAAGTGTTCTTGGTGTAACTTTGACAAATCACCCAATCTCTCCAAAGATATGGGCCTGTGCTCACATGACATCAATGGTGGGATGACCTCCTACACCCATGAAGCGCACAACGTCAAAAAATCAAATAAATTTGACTCAATTTGAAATTTTTAGCTCAAGAATCACAATAGTGTCGCTATTTGCAATAGCATCGCTATATTTAAAGTTTAAATTCCAAATCACAAAGTGCATTGTAAAAACACATGGGCGTGATGATTTAAGATTTGGAAACCCTAATCCTAATTTCTAAATTGGCAAGTGCATCGCTATTTAAGCATGCATCACAATTTAAAATTAGAAACCCTAATTTTAAATCGTAAATAGTGTCGCTATATAAATATGTATCACTATAATTCATTTTAGCATCGTTGATTGCAAAATAGCGACGCCGCCAAAGTTTAAAATTTAAAGCATAATATATGCATCAAAAAGTCAAATTTCAAATCAAGTTTTGAGTTACATATCAGTGGTCCTGAGCCTGGAATTCGCTGATACTCTTGAACTCAATCAAAAATGTGTCTAGGGAGATCTCGGCATGCCATTTTTTCAGAGGGTTACCCTTCTTGGCTTATTTATGCTACAAAATTAGGGTTTTTTGCACTAATTTCATCTTCAAGCTAGGGTTTATCACCATTTTCACCAATTTTTCCAATCGAAACCAAATTTTGCATCATTTTTTATGTTTTTGGCATAATTATTACATCCCATAACCTTTTTGGACCATTGGGGTAGCTTTTCACCATTAACGAGAAATCAACTCAAAATTCAAAAAAATTGCCCAATTTCTCGAGGGGGCAAGGAATCAACTTAATCCTATCATTAGGGCATTTAAAAAATAAAATAAAAAATATTTTTTTATTTAAGTAGAATTTTTTAATCCAAAGAGCATCAATCTTTGGACCGAAGTAGTAGGTACCTCGCTTCAAACAGGGGAAAAATGTAGACACTAAAAAATGTCTTGAATGATATAATAACTCAAATCAGGTTTACTAACACTGTGTCGTCCTCAAACCCATCCTCTTTTTGCTTAATTAATTGAATTAGTCTAGCTAATTAATTAATTGCATCATTTTCACTCATTAACCTAATTCATCAAATTGGGTTAATTTACTCCCCCTTCATGCTAACATTTCATCTCATTAAATTAAATAATCAAAACATTTAATTTAATTTCCTAAGTCATCTTATTTAATTAAATAACCGTAAGTTATTTAATTAAATATCATTTCATATCTCCCCCATTTATTAAATTATTTAATTTAAAGAATATCACTTTAATTCTCCAATCCCCTAATTGCATAATTAAACCTTGTTTAATTAGCAATTAAACTAATTTTCCTCTAAAAAGGGGAATATTCCTTATCCTTTTTTTGCACAACTAAGACTTTCTTTTGGACTTCCTTATCTTATGGAATATTCCTCCATGATTTGAAAAAAGGGATATTTTCACTTGGCTTCTTATGCAAGTAGTAACCTTTAACCTCTTAAGCAAGTTACCTTTGACCTTGTGTGCAGGTCAAAAGTGTATTTTTTGGACCAACATGAGTCCTTGATTAGTTCCAGACATGTGATTCTCAATCAAGGATGAGAATCCATCATCCATGCCTCTTCTTCTTTCCATCATTGACCATTGGTTAATATTTTCAATCTCAACCCTCCATTTCTCATTTTCTCTCCTATAAATAGGACACTATTTGGAGACAAATGGATCCATCTTTCAATTGCAAACTTATGTTGTTGAATTCAATTGCATTCACACTCTCAATTTACTCAATTTTAGCTTGTTTTAGTTTATTTTTAATTTCATAATAGCTTAAAACATCCATTAATGGCTTCCATGCATCCATCTTAGTTTGTTTATAAATTAGGGTTTCCATCCTTTAGTTTAGAAGTAGCTTAAATTAGCTTAGCAATTGCATAGTTAGATCAATTTTAGCATAAAATCATGTTAATTTAGCTTGCATCATGGTAATTTATCTTGCATCATATTTAATTTAGCATAAATAAGGTTTTCATCCATTTATCACAATGGTTTCATCGATTCTCTTTCATAGAATCGATTGAAACAGGCTCACTAATCATGAGATTGAGAAAGGGTCATTGTTCCACATTAACACGACACCAATTCTAAAACAGGATAAGTTTCAAATGGGTTAGAATAGACATTTAACTATTTTTCATAGTTTGTAATTTTTCAGTTCAATAAATGTTTAGTTTAAACTTTCAATTTGAATGATCTTGTGTGAGATTGAGGTTTAGTAGATAAATTATGCTTTGATTCATCATGGATCAAGCATAATCGACCCACCATAACAATCCTCATCTCACAATAGT
>CM021103.1:300859824-300967302 GCA_007115665.2 Sequoiadendron giganteum
GATTCAATCAAACTATGTGGTCTTTATGTGTATAACGTAGGCAAGGCTTATCTTTGATCAGCCCCCAGGACCCCTAGGATAGGTCTTTAGGTTAGGTTCTTGGTCAAAATTCTCAAAAAATCCCAAAAACATCCAAATATCAAAAAAATCCAAAAACATCCAGATAACACAAACATTTAGATAACTCAGAAAATCCCTAAACATTCAAATAATAGAAAACACAAAAACATTAGAAAACATTCAAAATACCTAAAAAGCCTCAAATATCTTAGAAATTCCTAAAACAACCTCAAATAATTGAAAAGCCAAAAACATTCACATAAACTTTCAAAAAGACCAAAAATAGCCTCAAAACATTTTCAAAAATACCAAAAACATTGAAGTATCCAAAAAAAATCCAAAACCCATCCATCTCATTTCACTTTCACCCACAATAAACCTCTACCCATAATAAATTGATCATCACCTTCACCCTTTGGAAAAACAAATAGAATTCAAGTAAAGCAAGTTATAAAGTGAGAAACTAAAAGTCAAAATCATAGGTAAATGTGTCAGTGAAGTTTATATCAGCAACTTATCATAAATCCCATCATCATCCTAACATCAAACAACCCCTTATCAACATATCCTAGCATGTATCCTTCCTGCGATGCACATCAGTATTAGGCATCACCTTAGCTAAACTAAACGAGCAAGAGATATAGATAACACTCACTTTTTGTCTTTGATTTTTTTTATGATTTATCTTAATCACCCATTCCTAGGACCTCTCGATGATTTCTATCAAAAAGATTTAGAGAGAAAGGAATGGGGCCCATCAACCATGATCTTTCGTTTGCTGTGCTTGTGGATACTCTTGTAAAATAATCTTGGCGCATACTTGCTTAGTTGTGTGTAGGAAGTTTGTTTGGAGTATGTTGTTGACTATTGTGTATGCTTTGGTCCAATATATTCTAAGCTTCTAACTTACATTTCGATGACGTTTTTTTATGTTAATATGTGAACAAGAACTATCCTATCTGTTTGCAGAGTCAAATTCCATTACACTAGATACAACGTCGTCCTAGTTATTAATACCTTAATGCATCATGTCTATGTGTTATATTAAACAATAAGGAACGATGGAAAATCCCAATCCCAAAATGTGAGTAACTCATCATCCCTACATTTCATCCACACCCCGCATTGTCTCATCACCATCTCTAATAAAGTCTTGATGGATCATAGACTTGTTGGATTTTTTGAAGAAATCATCGAAATCAACAATCATTCATTCTTTATTCTTTTATATTCTCTTTGTTCTAACCTAGTATCATGACAGTCAACAAAAACATCATCAAATGCATCCATCATAAATCCACAAATCATCAACATACATGTATCTCATAATCATGGTATAATCATAAAACATCCATCAGCATAATCATTGCATATCACATCATACATTTTGCATTATCATTCAAGTTTTGATGAATAATGTAGATTTGTTATTCTAAGCATCTTAAATTGTTTAATCACATATCATACACATGAATTGCATTATCATATCATAATCATTTACATTATGTATCCATACATCCATATGCATACATGATCATCTCATCATAAAACTGCATAGAAAATACACAAAAAGAAATGCATCCACATCATTTGCATCACATATCATCTCATATTATCACATATCGCATGAGCATAAATAAATTTCATCCATACATGATCAAATATAAGCATCTCACATCATATGTATCCATACATACTAAACAAAAACACATCACATCATGTTGAATCTGTATCAGTATCATATATATCAAAAATCAATGTCATGGTACAAAATCTAGATTAGTGTATGTATATAGATAAAAAGTATAATATCCATGAGGCTATCAAAAAGGAGCCCATGAATGTATATCTGTATCAAAGAATGGGGCAACAAAATCAAAAAGTGTATATACATAAGAGTTATCCCTAATGGTTTCTACCCTCTCTGGCCTGCCTCTCTGGATGATCCTCAACCCTGGGTCGTGCATCACTATGCTATAAAAAATTAGGTTCTTTGAGTGCCTAAGGTACATCCCGATGGTAATGCATCCTGTAATATGTCACCTCTGTCATAACCTCTCTATATGATCTAGCGGATACAATCATGCCCTAGCTAGTTTCCCGCATAGCCTCTATTTGGTGTCACCAATCGATCTCTTGATCTCTCTGTATGGCAAAAACCTGTAACTGCTACCAGGAATGATCCCTCTCTATTGTAATGTCCACCACATAATGCCTAGCCTGGTCTTGCTCAACAGTAATATCCAAAATATATTGGTGAGCCTAATCCCTCTCACCTGTCAAAACCTACACCTTCTACTACAGCTACTAGATTTGTAAATCTCTAGCATTTGGTGGTGGTGGTGATATTGCATGTTGTTGTGCACCCTGTTGTTGGGGAGGCTACTACACAATTGGTGGAGCCCCCAAAAATTTTCCATCATGGCCATCTTAGTCACCATATCCCTAACCCTATCCCTATCCTTGTCTAGGGGCTCCTCTCCCTCTCGGTCTCCCTCATGGAGGAGCACCTGCTGGATCTGTTAGTCTCTAAGGAGGTCTAAACCATGCATCATAATTAGGCATATTCTACGCTACCGCCTAACCCTAGTCATAAGCCCATGGTTGAGCCACCAACTATTTGAAGCTATCCACCACTTCTAGAGTTGGAATGGTAGGTCCCCATGTGGGAACTCCATGAGCAGACCCCACAAAATATCCCTGTAATCATCATTAGGCCTGTCCTACTGCTCTCTGAACTATCGTGCCACTCTATTTGGAAGATATTGCTCAAATATCGTATGATCTCGGCCATGCATGTATCCAGTTTATCTTGCAAAGAATAATTGTTGAGCATCATCATACCATGTTGGCATTTGTAGCCATGGGCATCATCAGAAAACTTTCATATCATCCAAAACCCACCACCAATACGAGATCCCAATCTGTCAGTGTGTCACAAAGTAATGGCACCTTGGTATCGCCAGATCACAGGATCATTCGGCTCAACGTCTGCCATCTGCACTATCGGTCGAAGCATGGCAATATGCTCCCATGCCCAAATGTGAAGCAAATTCACCCCTACACCAATGGCTCTCCCATCACAATAAACAAATTCTTTCATATCATGATAAAGTGAGGCCAGCATCACGGGCCCCCATGCAAAAAGTGTCCTCCTATGGAGCATCTGGTGCCATTCTAATCCCCATCCTGGGTTGAACCATCTGCTACATTTTTTAGGAGCAACCAAACCTGAAATGATGGATGCAATGATCAATCAGAAAGTGGGCATGTGATCTCTATACATCTTGAGGTCAATCTATGATGTAACAAGAGCAATTTTCTCCAACTCCATCACCTCATGGCAAGCATCATACCTAACATCGACATCAAAAATCACACAATCACCGTGAATCCACAAACGCAAGATCCACCAAGCATCCTCCAAGGTCATTGTCACCTCGCTAGTGGGAAGATGAAATGACAAAGTATCACTATGTCCTCTCTCGCATAGAGCAATCATCATGGCTAGATGAGTCCAGATGATAGGCACATATGCAACGTACCAAAGGCCAATCTCTCCCAAGTGTTCTTGGTGTAACTTTGACAAATCACCCAATCTCTCCAAAGATATGGGCCTGTGCTCACATGACATCAATGGTGGGATGACCTCCTACACCCATGAAGCGCACAACGTCAAAAAATCAAATAAATTTGACTCAATTTGAAATTTTTAGCTCAAGAATCACAATAGTGTCGCTATTTGCAATAGCATCGCTATATTTAAAGTTTAAATTCCAAATCACAAAGTGCATTGTAAAAACACATGGGCGTGATGATTTAAGATTTGGAAACCCTAATCCTAATTTCTAAATTGGCAAGTGCATCGCTATTTAAGCATGCATCACAATTTAAAATTAGAAACCCTAATTTTAAATCGTAAATAGTGTCGCTATATAAATATGTATCACTATAATTCATTTTAGCATCGTTGATTGCAAAATAGCGACGCCGCCAAAGTTTAAAATTTAAAGCATAATATATGCATCAAAAAGTCAAATTTCAAATCAAGTTTTGAGTTACATATCAGTGGTCCTGAGCCTGGAATTCGCTGATACTCTTGAACTCAATCAAAAATGTGTCTAGGGAGATCTCGGCATGCCATTTTTTCAGAGGGTTACCCTTCTTGGCTTATTTATGCTACAAAATTAGGGTTTTTTGCACTAATTTCATCTTCAAGCTAGGGTTTATCACCATTTTCACCAATTTTTCCAATCGAAACCAAATTTTGCATCATTTTTTATGTTTTTGGCATAATTATTACATCCCATAACCTTTTTGGACCATTGGGGTAGCTTTTCACCATTAACGAGAAATCAACTCAAAATTCAAAAAAATTGCCCAATTTCTCGAGGGGGCAAGGAATCAACTTAATCCTATCATTAGGGCATTTAAAAAATAAAATAAAAAATATTTTTTTATTTAAGTAGAATTTTTTAATCCAAAGAGCATCAATCTTTGGACCGAAGTAGTAGGTACCTCGCTTCAAACAGGGGAAAAATGTAGACACTAAAAAATGTCTTGAATGATATAATAACTCAAATCAGGTTTACTAACACTGTGTCGTCCTCAAACCCATCCTCTTTTTGCTTAATTAATTGAATTAGTCTAGCTAATTAATTAATTGCATCATTTTCACTCATTAACCTAATTCATCAAATTGGGTTAATTTACTCCCCCTTCATGCTAACATTTCATCTCATTAAATTAAATAATCAAAACATTTAATTTAATTTCCTAAGTCATCTTATTTAATTAAATAACCGTAAGTTATTTAATTAAATATCATTTCATATCTCCCCCATTTATTAAATTATTTAATTTAAAGAATATCACTTTAATTCTCCAATCCCCTAATTGCATAATTAAACCTTGTTTAATTAGCAATTAAACTAATTTTCCTCTAAAAAGGGGAATATTCCTTATCCTTTTTTTGCACAACTAAGACTTTCTTTTGGACTTCCTTATCTTATGGAATATTCCTCCATGATTTGAAAAAAGGGATATTTTCACTTGGCTTCTTATGCAAGTAGTAACCTTTAACCTCTTAAGCAAGTTACCTTTGACCTTGTGTGCAGGTCAAAAGTGTATTTTCGGTTATAACCTGAGTAACCATCCAATAAGGAGAATCTCTCAGAACAAGCAACAACTTGCAAGATTTTCTCCATGGAGGGCAGTGGGTAATGATCTTTCAAAGATGCTCTATTAAGGTCCCTAAAGTCTACACACAGTCTTATCTCTTTGTTTTTATTTCTAACCAATACAAGGTTGGAAACCCATGAAGAATGCTTAACAGGAAAGATGATACCCCCCTCAACTAGTTTGGTCAGCTCTTTGATCATTCGAGGCTCTAACTTAAGGTTCAAAGGCCTTTGTTTTTGTCTAATAGCATTAGCATCGGGTTCTACTTCAATAGTATGTTTTGCAATATGGGGATCAAACCCTTTTAAATCATAATATTCCCACACATATACATCATGAAATTCTTGACATAAAGCAACAAAATCCTACGTATCTTCAGTTGAATAGATTTTTCCTATCTTAAGTATCTTACCTTTGAAAATTTTCAACTCTTCGTAGTATTCCTCCTTGATCTGCAAACCGGCTTTACCCTTCTTAAGTTGATCATCAGTGCTGAAAATTGTCTCCAAGGTGACAAGTCCCTTGGGTAGCTTATTTGTCTTTCGTTGTATGACCTCATCATCATACTGTTGCTTGAGTTTCTCTTGGTTCAACACAAAAAATTGATCCTCCTCAAGCAAAAATGATAGAATCTACTCATCACTATCAAACACTTGCGAGTGAATGTTGTTATACATAATTGATGGCTTGACTACAACCTTCACATACTATTGTGTTTTCTATTTCTTGATATAAATGGGGATATCAAACTATGCTCCAATAGTTGCAACCCTATCTGCATGCTTGTTTTGATTTCTAGGAACAAAAACCAAGTTAAATACATTAAATTCTTCAATCAGATCCCACACTCTATTTTTGTAGGACTTCAAGGTATCTTGCAGCACTCAGACCTCTGACCTAATTAACTATAAGCTCATTATCTCCATAAACCTTGAGACAATTCACTCCTCTTTTCCTCACCCATTCCAGTCCTTGAATAAGCCCTTCATACTGAGCAATGTTGTTAGAATAAGCAAAAGAAAAATAAAATGCAGAAAAATATTTTTCACCTTGTGGGGAGACAAGCATTACACCCCCTCCAGCTCCATTCTTACTTCTAGAGCCATCAAAGAACATATCCCAAAGCTCATTATGTTGCAACAACAGTTGATCTACACTCTTTTCAAGATTAGGCACCTTTGCATCAGGTTCATGTAACACATAGATACCCATCCCAGCATCCAGAATATGATCATCAGGGTTATCTACCATGTTTTTTTATGCCCACTCATATAACAATGCCTCAGGAACAATCTCATATTGCATCTCTTGAGTAGAAGAAAGCTCACTATCATCAAAAATGGCACAATTTGTGTCTGCAACAGTAGGAACAACATTAATCACACTTTAGTTATAGGGTTCTATATGATCCTTGGCCAATTTATCAGACTTTATGGTAACCTTGGTCCCATATCTTGTTTGAAATAACATATGTGATCAGTTAGCAGACACATAACCTCCTATTTTGGTTGTGAAGTCTCTTGAGAGACATAAGGCAAAGAAAGGTGGTAGGTCAATGACACATGTGTCTTAGGGAACTAAAAAAATTGGCCAAGCATGAAGTGTAAGGTTCAGACCCTTGATGACACCTATAGTATCGATTGAGGTTCCATATAATTGGACAAGCTTTCTCTAATGACTGATACTTTATACCTAGCCTTTCAACAATATTTTTTGGCATTACAAAACTACTAGCTCCACTATCTACCATACAATTGTGGACTAGTTTACCATTTATGATCAAAGAAACATAAAACAGAGGTGGTTTAACATCCTTACCCATTTCTTTGTTAGGTTGTTGCTTGTTTTCATGAGGGGTGTTCATTAGAACAGTTCTACCTTGACCTACTGATGGCTCATCAGTCACCTTTAAATCTGATAAGGCTGACTGTAACATGTCTTTTTGACCTAGGATAGCTAATGAATCCCACATAGACATAGTTACATTCACCTTTTTCATATTATCAATAATATTGAAAAGCATAGTTGAGCTTACCTTTTGATGGGTCTTTATACCAGCATGATCACCTTGCAAGTGTGGTTGCTCCCTGGCAGCTCCCTAACAGTTCCTCTACAAAATGTGAGGCACTTGTGAGGTAGATGGCTCTATAGTTGTTGCTTTCCCTTTTTCAGCTATTTGCTCAAGCTTGAAAGCTCTTTTCTTCGCTCGTGTGTTTGTTGCAACTAGATCATCTGCATTGATTCCATAGAACTCTTTTCCCTACCAGTTCAACAAAGTAGCATCATTTGTAGGTTACTCCTGCTGTTGTGGAGCTCCATCATTAGGTATGTTTTATTGTGAACCTGAAATTCTCTACACCATTAATGTCTGATTTATAAGTCCATTGGAGCATGTGGCTTGATTGTGAGGTTGGTTACAAAGATAGCACCACTCATACTCTGTTGCCAAGTTGTTTTGAATGGGAACAAGGTCCCTATTTGTACTAATAGGTGTTGGTGCATATGCCTAAAAAGGCCTTGTGTTCACATTTTGCCTTGGGCCTTGGTAGTTACCTTGATAAGGTTTCATGTTGCCTTGGTACTACTATTGTTGACCTTGATTCTGCTATTGACAAGGTGGTCTATAAGATTGTTGTTTTTCTAAATTCACTAGCTTGTTACCAAAATTTTGAAGTAGACTTTTGATCTCCTGTAGGTCTTGTGATGGACCTGGAACAATAGCTTCTTGAGTTACAATAGCTAGAACAACAATTGGTAATGTTGGTACAGTTGGAAAACATGTAAAATGTGGTAGTTATTTGAATGAATATCTGGGAAGATAGGCATTAGTGGCCTAGGAGCAAGCTTACCAGCCTATATTAAGTTGTTTTTAGCTTTTATTGCTACCTCATATGCACCTAGTAGAGACACTCCTCCCATTGATTGTATCATAATTGATATGGCATTGTTTACAGCTCTAAGATAGTACAAGAAAGCATAGTCAGGAGTAGGTCTTATTGTTTCAGGTATACTAAACCAAGTCCTCAAAAAATAGAAGTTGAAGTTCGTCATTTGCTCCTGAGGAGCTCTCTTTATCATTATTAACTGCTCCACCAAGGACAAGTTGTCAGATTTTTCTTAAAACTACTTATACAGCTTGTCTCCAAAGTCATCCCAAGTAGTAATGGTGCCAACTACTAGACCCCTATACCACTGCAAAGCCTTTTCCTTTAACGATGCAGTAAGTGGCCTAATAGCTATGTCTTCATGATTTATGTGGTGAACTCCACATAATGAAGCAGCATCTCGTATGTGCTCGATTGGGGTAGTCTGATCCTCCCCAGTGAAATTTGGAAAACTTTTGAGGGAAACCATTGGTATGTCATTGTGTTGTGCCAATTTTAATGGACTACCTCCATTAAATGGCACAAAAGGTTGATTTCTTGCCATTGGAGGGGGCTGAGGTGGATTAACTAGAGTCTGAGCAACAAAAAATAAACTTGCAAAAGCTGCATAATTAAAAAATGAAAATGTCGCACAACCTAAGAAAATAGAAAATGTAGTTGGGTTGCTTGAAGGTGATCTTGGTGCTCTGAGGCTCGGTGAAGTAGAATGAGTATCACTCTGATCCTTAGATGGTCTTCCTCTCCTCCTTGGTGGTGAAAACACTGACTCTGGCCTAACACCAGGTGGTGTAGACTAAACTCTCATAGAGGGAGGTGTTCTTTTTGTTGTTCTACCTCATCTTCTAGGTGGTGATAGCTGCAAAAATTCACTCCTTGGAACTCCTTTTTTGTATACTTCTCATAAGTTATGACAACACTAGTTTCGTTGTTCTTTCACTTCACAGACTCGCCAGACATGCTAATAAAACCTCCAAAAAGGTCTGAAAATCACCGATTGCACATCAAACCAGCAAAATGCATTGATGGACGTGTCCCATCAAACATGCCAAAAATTGTTGTCTCCTAAAATGGAACCCTAGCTAAGCTACAAGATTTGACAGGTTAAACTGTAGGACTTAAGCTTTCCAGAGAAAACATGGGAAGACCTCTAAAGTTGTGGGTTGCTTATAAGCAGAGGTCAACCTCCGGAGAAGGCCAGATTCCTAGCTATTTATCACCTACACTACTCTTTTTGAAGGAAAAGGGAGAGGAATTACTGAAAAAGATAAAATGGAACTGGCAAACACTACTTCCTATGGTGATACACCTAACTAGTAATTGAACTAGAAATTCAAATCTCAATACACTTACATACAATGATTTAAAGAAAATAAACTTGCACAACCTATTTGTATATTTTTTGCATAAGTATTTTATAAAAAGGCCTGATGCATGAGCCTTTAGGAGGGAATAAATTTCCTAGCTAAAGTAACCTACATTTCTAACTCATATTATAACCTGCAATAACACATTCTATGCTAAAAAGGTGTTGGATATGAGACACAATTATCAAGAAATGAAATATTTCAGAAGTAATCTAGTCAATCAACAATTGTGCATAATGAATAAAAAGAGTAAGAAGGAAAAACTAACTCCATTCAAAATTTCCAAGGTCTACACAGTATTCCATTTCCATGTGAGTTACAAAAGTTTGCAAGAATCTCTCTTAGGACTCCAAAAAACAATCACTAGTGTAACATCCTAGATTTTTCTGCAAAAGTGTGGAGACTAGATAAACAAAGTTAAATCCTAATCTAAATAATAATCTAAAATCTAACAACAAAGAACAAGGAAATAAACTAAATAATAAAACCAAAATGATCTCACCGAATATGCGTTCACCCCTTCGAATTATCTTGATTGTTCTTCTCCATTTTGCCTTTTCAGTATTCTTGCCCTCAGATTTATGTGTTTGAATGCAAGTATAGTATTGTCGAATGTCTAATAAAAATATCGAAGTTGAATCTCTTCTCAAAAGTGTATGATTTTGGGAGGAGGAATAATGATTGTGACAGGCCATTTTATAGATTTTATGTTTTCGAACGATCGGCTCAGATTGAAAGAGAGATCGACGGACGAGATTGATGAATGCCATGCGATGTGAGTTATGTCTCAAATATAACGTGAGTTAGAACGCGAGTTAGAACACAAGTTCAGGAAAGACTGCAGATAGAGACTAAATTAGAACGTGAGTTAGAACACAAGTTCAGATCTTAATCTCCAAAAACAGAAGAAATAGACTTTGTATGCAAAAGCCAAAGTTGGAACTCGAAGACTTAATGCATTCGAATGCAAATAGGAGTTAGAACTAGTTAATCGACCAGTTGTAACGGAGTGTCTTCTCGCATAGATAAACACGGAGATAACTGAAGAACTAAAAATAGATCTCGAGTCAGAAGGTGAGTGAATGAATTAGATAACTGAATGATAGAGGAATAATAAATATTTAATTATAGATAAAAGGGGTTAAATGAATAATTAAATAAAGATATTTAATTATAGTTGGAAAAGTATGATAAAGGGGTAATTAAATAATAAATTAATTAGTTCGCAACATAATTAAATAAATATGATTTATTTAATTAATTAAGTTGAATAAAGATTAATAATGAATTAATGAATTAATTAAAAAGGGTATTTAATTAATAGAGGAAATATGTGTTGAAAAAGGTTAATTAAATAATTAACATTATTTAATCAAGATGACGGACTATAGAAAATTATGTCGAAATGTGTACTCGCAGGCCTAGACCAATTTTCGGTATCTACAACTAGTACAAAAATTGCATAATCTATAACTAACTCCAAAATGAGAAGCCAAAAATATTAAGTACAAAAACTCCACCAAACAAGGAGTCCTCAACCTCCTTGGGTCAGATGCAACCATCATGCCTAAAATCTAGCCACTAGATCTCATCCAAAAAAGCCCAAAAATGTTGAAATGGTCAAGTTTGACCATGTCAAACATGATGACAACTCAAAAAGCTCCAATATACCCTCCAAATGCTCATAAATGAGTCAAAACAACTCCAAAATTTGTGGCAGATGTTTGCAACCTAATTCAACCTCCCTAGATACCTTCCTCATGTTCTCAAACTAAAAACAATCTCCAATATTCTCTCTAGGCTCATAACTCAAAGCATATCTGTGCTTTCTTTCTCCTAGCATGTGTGGAAAACTTCCATCATTAAATTTTGCATTAAAAAAACATTTAATCTTCTAGTGATTTATAAAATATCACTAAAATTCAATGTTCACTATTTCAAAAGTTTGCAAAATTTTACATAAGGCCCATGGTCTGACCATACTAAGTCAATACAAATATTTCAAAAAAGCATAAAAGACTTAGCATAGCAAAAAATGCAAGTTTAAACTAAGCCTAAGGAATAAACATGATCCCTAGCCCATGGGGGGTATTAGACTACATCAAATTTGATTAAAAGATGGCAAAAATTCCATCGGCAGCTTTAGGGCATAGCAAACCCTAAAATAAAACAATGAAAATATTGTTCATTTTCATTGGAAAATTCTTGAAGAAGCCATGGCCGCCAAGATGAGGGTTATATCAGTGACATTGAAGCTTTTTATGGAGGATTTCGCAGTCAACGGGGCATTCTTGCAGTCAAATCATTGATATTCTCTATAGTATACACAGGTAAGCACTTTTGAGAGCATGTTTTCCTCTAATACACATTCAATGTATTATTTGCAGCCTCTGCATTTTTCTTTTCTGTAACTTGATGTATTCCATGTGCTTTTCTAATGAGCTTGGAGCACAAACCTGTGGGCTTCCTAATGAGTTTCTTCACAGCCATAAAGGGTAAGCTTCCTTTGTGCAAAACAAAGACAAACCCTCTTTCTCTGCACAAAAATTGCTCATTTTGAGCTCTGAAGAAAATAAAATAATGAGTTATTTTGTTTCCTATAGCTTGTGTATTTTTCTTGAATCTTTGTTTCATTTTCCCAACTCAAAAGGGTTTCAGCTCTTTACCATCTGGGCTTTTCAATGGTTGTATTCTTCTGGGTAAATTATAAAGAGATTTTTGGCCATGGCCATAAGGTTTCACAGGAGCTTCCATGAAGGTTTAATGGCGAATTTTTGTGCCTATTTCATGATAGATTTCAAATAGATAAACGACCTCTTGTCAATTTATTCAGAGGAAAATTGGTATGTTCTCTAAAATTAAAATGAGAAAATATCATCATTTCTCTTAAATCTGAGCCTTCTAGGGCCACGACCCCTATAGCTTTACTAATGCATTTCTCATTTGTTTCATTTTTTCCTTTTGTCTTCTCTATGTTTATCTACCACTCTTCGAGCATCCATCACCAAACCAGTGGGTTTCTTGACGAGTTTCTTCATAGCCACAACGGGTAAGTTATTTCAGTGCAAAACAATGCTTTATTTTTTTCCATTTATCCTATGAAAGAAAGAAATAAAATAAAAACAAATGGTTGTGGTCATATCCTTCATGAACACTTGTTGTAGGCATTTTATTTTGTGGCATTTATATTTTGCATCATGGTCATAGCTCAGTTCGGCCCCATGCTCTGAATATTTGTACATTTTTACACTTTTTGTTTTGGGTTTCATAAAACTTCGAGGGTTTTTTCCCGCTTTCTCTTTCTCCCACATCATTGAGGATCACTTAAGACATACTGCCCTCCTTGATTTTGTAGATGTTTGGTGCATTACATCTTATTACTTTTTGGGTATCTTGATAGTGATTATCTTCGGTGGCAGATGTAGAAACCTAAAATTTTGTGATAATTCATGGAACTTTATTTTATTGGAACTATCATATTGATGTATCTCTTTTACCTTTATGACCCTCTCTTGGTGCTTCTATGAACTTCCTTACCATTTATCCATTGTGATGACAGTGATATGTGCCATGTGAACTGTTACATAATCCTCTTCTCCATTATCATGACAGTGTTGTGCTTTTTTTTTGATAGAAAATAAAACATGAAAGTAAATTCTCCATCAAAAAGATTCCATCTAAGGCCTTGGTAACCTTATCATGGCTTCACTTGGCTCCTTTTTTGAGATAGTTTTCCCTTTGAGATAATCTATAACTGTGAACATACAATTTTGTGACTATCTTTTGACCTGTGATTTGTCTCTAATTATACTCAATAGCTCCTGCACTGTCATTTCCCTTTTTTCTGCATAGTTGTATGTTGACTTTACTCAGTTGCTCCTTATCTTGTATGAATGTCACTCTTACGTCATGAACTAAAAAAGAAATTTTAACCATATTTTTCTATGATTATGAATTTAATGGTTGTCTTTTGATGTGAATGTCATATCTTCTCGAAGATACCAATTATCTCTATCTCTTAGAGGACTGTACTCTTTTTACTGCAATTAGCTCACATGACAATCATTAAATCTGCCACCTATATATGACCTTTTATGATCAAGGGATTATCACACTCTGAATACCCTATGGTTAATAAATTCTAAATACTTAGTTGATTGTGCATCTACTTGAACTCCATGTTTCATTACTGATTGTCATTCTCATAAAGTAGCTCCCAGGGACTCAAAAGAAAACGTTGTTCTTTAGTCCACCATGATTGTTGCATACAATGGTGATTTTCTTTTGGAGCTTTGACTATCATACTTACTCAATGTCTCTCACTGTCAAGAAAGTTTCCTTACATGCATTATTCTATGACTAGAATGAACAGGTTTACCTCTGTTAACCAAAACATGATTAAATGATTTAATATAACATTAGAATTCTATACTTTTGTATGCATGTTTCCCCTTCATGGTTTTTAAAAAAGGATTGTCCTATGAGATGAGCTTCATGATGCAATCCTAGCTCATTAAACAGGGCATTGTCCTTACATGTAACATGTCATACAATCCCATTATTTGCATTCTAGTCTACAAATATTTCTTTGTACTGTTATAGTGTTGTTGTAACATAACATTTTCAATGCATTCCAATGTCACTTTACCCATTGTACTGCACTTTGATAACTCATTGCCTCAAGTATTTATTATTTGTTGTCACACCGATCTTGTAGTTTGCATATTAAAATATTCCTAGCATTATACTCTTCTGCATTATGATTATGAAGTTATCGTAATTGATATCAATTATTTTGAAAGGTAATCCTATATGCACTTTGAATATGCATAAAAGGTTGTGCATCTAATATGAGCTGAGCTCAACCCTTATGGGAGCCACATTTTCACCACTCATAAGCTATAATTTGATAAAATAGTAACATTGTTTTTCTTGTATCTGCACATGAAACAAACAAGTTAGAAAACAAATGCATGTTTTGGGTATGTATGATGACCTAGATGGTTTTCCTAGACACCTAAAGCATGCACTTGTCATTTAATACACCTAGAGATCAGTCTATACATGCATAGGGTGAATTTTCATGTAAAGTTGGAAACTTTTCATTGCTTAGAGCACTACTCTAACACCATTGCTTTTTCCAGATGCGGGAACTAGGAGTAAGGTGAAACAGGGAGAAACAAATGCAGCTCAGGACAGCAGCAGGACAAGATGACACAATAGAACCAGTCATTCATAGGCAATGATTGGTTTCCTTCTTTATATGCACATTTCTTTCTTTCTTCACTTACTCATGTATATTCTTTTCTTTATCTGTATTGAATAATTAAAAGTTAATCTCACAACTTGTGTGAGACAATGAATATTCTTACAGCCAATAAAGATTACTTTTTAGAAAGGTATTTTGTAATTCTTTTCTTTGTTGCATGCACTTGTATAAATGAAATGATCTGTTACAATAATCTTGTAATCTTTTTTCTGATTTTTTTTTTATAGAATTGAATGTAATGTAGGAAAGTTAATAAAATGTACCTCATTTCCTCGGTTTAAAAAAAACAAACTCCACCTGATTGAGCCTAGGAAAAAATTTGGTTACATTTTTGGCTACCTCTGCAGAGTGTTTGCCTGCTAAACACTATTGACCAATTGCCTAGACCTATCTTTGGGCATGGAGTCACTCAGAAACTAGGATCAAAACTTAGGAAAACAGATTTAAACTTCTTGTAACTCAATCCGATAGTATGAATGACACCCTGACATTATGAAAAACAAAATTTCAAAAAGGAAACTACCTAACAGTGCTAAAACAACACTTAGGGAATGAAAATTGCAATTGAACTATAATGCAGCAACACTTTATTGAAAGCATAAAATGTAACCTAATATGCACAAAGATAGATCATACCTCAAAATAGTGTTTGAGGTGTATCCCATTAACTAGGATAGGCAAGATTTCTCCATCCATCTTTGATAACTAGAACGCATTGTGCTCCTTGCACTTAGTAATAAAAAAAAGGGATAGTCCAAAAGTTATCAAACTTCGAATGCTTACCTAGCCTAGACTTCAACACATCCCCCTTGAGAACAACATCACCCTCCTTGAAAATTCTAGGTGTATCTTTCTTATCAAAGACTCTCTTTGTTTAGAGTTGATGATACTCCAAAGACTCCATTGCCTTGTCTTGTGTCTCTTCTAGCTTCATGAGCTCAGCATATCTAACGGACATTGGGTTGTGTTCCTCAAAAATCTCCACTTGGTGTACAATATCAAGAGCTGGCAGCTCTATAGATAAAGGCAATATTCCCTCTTTACCATAAACTAGTACAAAAGGTGAATTACCAATTGACCTCTTAGGAGCTATTCTATATACCCACAAAGTAGATTTCAATGTGGTATGCCAAAATCTTTGATTCTCCTCCATGGTCCTTTTAATAATCCTAATCAAATTCTTGTTGGTGCTCTCAGCCAAACCATTGCCTTGTAAAAAATAATTAGAAGAGGTATTTAAATGAATTCCATTCTTCACAGCCCAGTCACTCACTCTAAGTCCAACAAATGAAAATGCATTGTTTGAAATAATTGAATCAGGTATTTCAAACCTAGTGACTATATCTTCATAAAAACTCATAACAAAAGATTCATTAGCTTCTTTCAAAGCTACTACTTTTTCCACTGTGTAAAATAGTTAATTGTTGTAAGCACCCACCTATGACCAGCACTGGAAGGTGGATTTATTGGACCAATAAAATCAATGCCCCATCTCATGAAGGGTTTCTCTACTTGAATATCCTACAAAGGAAAAGTTGGTAGCCTCTCTTTTCCTGCAAAAAGAGCACATTTAACACACTTTCTTGCCCAAGCATGGGCATCTTTAAATAAGTTGGGCCAATAATAACGAGCACACATTATTTTCAAAGTTGTAGTTCTTGGGGAAAAATGATCCCCTGTAGTTCCATCATGGAACTCATGAAGCACCTTTTTTGTTTGATCAATATCAACACATCTTAGCAAAACACCATTTAGATCCTTCCTGAAAAGCACATTATCAATCAAGACAAAGGGAATAGACTACAACTTGAAGTATCTTCTTTTAGCTTTGTCTAGACCTAGTGGGCATTCACCAGTCTGTAGGAAATGGGTCATATCTTGAAACCAACCTAAATCTAACACAGGTGTAGCATTTTGATTCAGATTATCATTGACTAGAATAGTCTTTGATTCTGATGTTTGCTCATCTTCTAAACTTGAGGCCAACTTTTCACACAGTCCTCTACCTTTGATAAGTTTTTTGATGTTAATATCAAAGTCAAACTCCATAACTCTTGTAATCCACCTTGCTCTTTTCTCATTCAGCTCTTTGCTCAGCAAAAACCCCTTCACACTAGGGTGTGCAAACATGACATGAACCTTATTGTTAGAGATTACAGGCTTAAATATTTTTAAGCTCCTAATCACAGCAAGAACATGTTTCTCAACAAAAGTATACTTCTATTCATAATCAACTAAACCTTAATTGAAAAAGGCTATTAGCTGCTCTAAATCATCAGTATTTTTCTGAACCAACATAGCAGAAATTGAACTTAAGCTACCAAAATCTTACAGAGCGAAATCATTTGAGAAATCTAGGTTTACCAGAGTGGGAATTGATTCCAAAGCCTCCTTAATTGCTTCAAAATTGTACTTGGCTTCTCTATTCCAATTGAAAACTGAATTTTTCTTCAACATGGTTGTCAAAGGCTATAAAATATTTGCAACATCAGGTATAAACCTTCTCAAAAAATTAATTATGCCTAAGAAACTTTGCAGTCCCTTCTTGTGATTAGGCAATGACATCTCTAAGATAGCTTTAACTCTCTCGGTATCAATGGTGATCCCATATTTTGACACTATGTGTCCAAGAAGCTTGCCTTCATAGATAGCAAAAATGCTCTTTTTCAGATTGAGGGATATACCAAACTCCTTGCATCTTTCAAACACTTGCTTTAAATGTGATAGATGCTCATCAACATTCTTAGAGAATATTGTGACATCTAGATAAACTAGTACAATATTATTGATTAAACTTTGGAAAGCCATGTCCATAGCCCTCTTAAACATGTCACCAACATTAGATAAGCCAAAAGGCATTCTCTTATAGGCCATAGTGCCCCAATTAGTCATAAAAGTAGTTTTAAACTAGTCTTCCTCTTTGACCTGCACTTGGTTATAATCTGAATAACCATCCAATAAGGAGAATCTCTCAAAACCAACAACAACTTGTAGGATCTGCTCCATTAAGGGTAGTGGGTAATGATCTTTCAAAGATGCTTTATTAAGGTCCCTAAAGTCTACACAGAGTCTTATCTCTTTATTTGTCTTTCTAACCGGTACAAGGTTGGAAACCCATGAAGTATGCTTAATAGGAAATATGATACCCCCCTCAACTATTTTGGTCAGCTCTTTGATCATGAGAGGCTCTAACTTAGGGCTCAAAGGCCTATGTTTTTGTCTAACAAGCTTAGCATCAGGTTCTAATTCAATAGTATGTTGGGAAATATGGGGATCAAACCCTTTTAAATCAGAATATTCCCACACAAATAAATCATGAAATTCCTAACATAAAGCAACAAAAGCCTACTTATCTTCATCTAAACAAATTCTTCCTATCTTAAGACTCTTACCTTTGAAAATCTCCAACTCTTCGTAGTGTTCCTCCTTGGTCTACAAACCATCTTTACCCTTCTTAAGTTGATCATCAGTGCTGAAAATTGTCTCCAAGGTGACAAGTCCCTTGGGAAGTTTATTTGTCTTTAGCTGTATGACCTGATCATCATACTAATGTTTGATTTTCTATTGGTTCACCACAAAAAACTGATCCTCCTCAAGCAGAAATGATAGAATATGATCATCACTATCAAACACTAGCGAGTGAGCATTGTTATCTGGAATTGATGGCCTGACTACAACCTTCACATACTATTGTGTTTTCTCTTTCTTGATATCATTGGGGATATCAAACTATGCTCCAACAGTTGCAAGCCTATCCACATGCTTGTTTTGATTTCTAGGAACACAAACCAAGTTAAATGCATTAAATTCTTCAATCAGATCCCACACTTTGTTTCTATAGGACTTCAAGGTATTGTTCTTTGTAGCACTCAAGCCTCTGACCTAATTAACTATTAGCTCACTATCTCCATAAACCTTGAGATAGTTCACTCCTCTTTTCCTTGCCCATTCTAGTCATTGGCTAAGCCCTCAATACTTAGCAGTGTTGTTAGAACAGGAAAAAGCAAAACGGAATGCAAAAAAATATTTGTCACCTTGTGGGGACACAAGCATTGCACCCCCCCTAAATCCATTCTTACTTCTGGAACCATCAAAGAACATCTCCCAAAGCTCATTATGCTACAACAACAACTGATCTACACTCTTTTCAAGATTAGGCACCTCTGCATCAAGTTCATGTAACACATAGATACCCATCCCAGCATCCAGAATATAATCATTACAGTTATCTACCACATTTTCTATTGCCCACTCATGTAAAAACGCCTAAGGAACAATCTCATCTTGCAGCTCTTGAGCAGTAGCAAGCTCATTGTCATCAAAAATGACACAATTCATGTCTGTAGCACTAGGAATGGCATTAATCACACTTGGGTTATAGGATTCTATATGATCCTTGGCCAATTTCTCAGGCTTTATGGTAACCTTGGCCCCACATCTTGTTCGAAACAACATATGTGACCAGTCAGCAAACACATAACCTCCTATTTTGGTTGTGAAGTCTCTTGAGAGACATAATTCAAAGAAAGGTAGTAGGTCAATGACAAATATGTCCTAGGGAACTAAAAAAATTGGGAAAGCATGAAGTGTAAGGTTCAAACCCTTGATGACACCTATAGATTGATTGTGGTTCCATCTAACTGGACAAATCCTTTCTCTAATGGTTGATACTTTATACCTTGCCTATCAGCAATCTATTTTGGCATTACAAAACAACTAGTTCCACTATCTACCATACAATTATGGACTAGTTTACCATTTATGATCAAAGAAACATAAAACGGAGGTGGTTTAACATCCTTACCCATTTCTTTGTTGGTTTTTTGCTTGCTATCCTGAGGGGTGTTTGTTAGAACAGTTCTACCTTGACCTACTGATGACTCATCAGTCACCTTTAAATCTGATAAGGCTGACTGTAACATGTATTTTTGACCTGCGATAGCTAATTAATCCCACATAGACATAGTTACGTTCACCTTTTTCATATTATCAATTTTATTGAAAGGAACAACTGAGCTTACCTTTTGATGGGTCTTTACACCAGCATGATGAGCTTGCAAGTGTGGTTGCTCCCTGGCAACTCCTTGAGAGTTCCTTTGCAAAATGTGAGGCACTTGTGAGGTAGATGGCTCTACAGCTGCTACTTTCCCTTTGTCAGTTGTTTTCTCAAGCTCAAAAGCTCTTTTCTTTGCTCTTGTGTTTGCCACAATTGGATCATCTGCATTAACCCCACATAAATCTTCTCCCTACCAGTTCAACAAAATAGCATCATTTGTAGGTTTCTCCTACTGCTATGGAGCTCCATCATTAGGTATGTTTTGTTGTGAACTTGAAATACTCTACACCATTAATTCTTGATTTATGATTCTATTGGAGCATGTGGCTTGATTGTGAGGTTGGTTACAAGGATAGCACCACTCATACTCTGCTACCAAGTTGTTTTGAACAAGAACAAGGTCCCATCCATGTGAGTTACAAAATTTTGCAAGAATCTCTCTTAGGACTCCAAAAAAAAAGTCACTAGTACAAAAACTGCATAATCCAAAACTAGCTCCAAAATGAAAACAAATGATTGTGGCCATATCTTTCATGAACACTTGTTGTAGGATTTTTCTTTTGTGGCATTTATATTTTGCATCATGGTCATAGCTCAATTCGGCCACATACTCTGAATATTTGTACATTTTTACACTTTTTGTTCTAGGTTTCATAAAACTTCGAGGGTTTTTTCCCGCTTTCTCTTTCTCCCACATCATTGAGGATCACTTAAGACATACTGCCCTCCTTGATTTTGTAGATGTTTGGTACATTACATCTTATTACTTTTTTGGTATCTTAATAGTGATTATCTTTAGTGGCAGATGTAGAAAACTAAAAGTTTGTGATAGTCACAATCACTACAAATCCCTTAGCTCAAATTCATGGAACTTGATTTTATTGGAACTTTCATATTGACGTATCTCTTTTACCTTTATGACCCTCTCTTGGTGATTCTATGAACATCCTTTCCATTTATCCATTGTGATGACAGTGATATGTGCCATGTGAACTGTTACATAATCCTCTTCTCCATTATCATGACAGTTTTTTGCTTTTTTTTTATAGAAAATAAAACATGAAAGTAAATTTTCCATAAAAAACATTCCCTCTAAGGCCTTGGTAACCTTATCATGGCTTCACTTGTCTCCTTTTGTGAGATATTTTTCCCTTCAAGACAATCTATAACTGTGAATATATAATTTTGTGACTATCTTTTGACTTGTGATTTGTCTCTAATAATACTCAATAGCTCCTGCACTGTCAGTTCCCTTTTTTTTGCATAGTTGGACGTTGACTTTACTCAACTACTCTTTATCTTGTATGAATGTCACTCTTACTTCATGAACTAAAAAATAAAGTATAACCATCTTTTTCTATGCTCATGAATTTAATGGTTGTCTTTTGATGTGATTGCCATATCTCTCAAAGATACCAATTATCTCTATCTCTTAGAGGACTATACTCTTTTTACTACCATTATCTCACATGACAGTCATTAAATTTTCCACCTATATATGATATTTAATGATCAAGGGATTATCACACTATGAATCCCCTACGGTTAAGCAATTATAAATACCAAGTTGATTGTGCATCTACTTGAACTCCATGTTTCCTTACTGATGGTCATGCTCATAAAGTACCTCCTAGGGACTCAAAAGAAAACATTATCCTTTAGTCCACCATGATTTTTGCATACAATGGTGATTGTCTTTTGGATCTTTGACTATCATACTTACTCAATGTCTCTCACTGTCAAGAAATTTTCCTTACATGCATTATTCTATGACTAGAATGAATATTTTTACCTTTGTTAATCAAACCACCATTAAATGACTTAATATAACATTGGAATTCTATACTTTTGTATGCATGTTTCCCCTTCATATTTTTTAAAAAATGATTGTCCTCTAAGTTGAGTTTCATGATGCATTCCCAGCTCATTAAACAGGACAGTCCTTACATGTAACATGTCATACAATCCCATTATATGCATTCCAATCTACAAATGTTTCTTTGTATTGTGATTCCTTTATAGTGATACTATAGCATAACATTTTCAATACATTCCTATGTCTCTTTACCCATTGTACTACACTTTGATAACTCATTGCCTCAAGTATTTATTATTTGTTGTCACACTAATCTTGTAGTTTGTATCTTAAAAGATTCCTAGCATTGTACTCTTCTGCATTATGATTATGAAGTTATCGTAATTGATATCAATTATTTTGAAAGGTAATGCTATATGCACTTTGAATATGCATAAAAGGTTGTGCATCGGATATGAGTTGGTCTTAACCCTTGTGGGAGCCACATTTTCACCACTCATATGTTGTAATTTGATAAAGCGGTAACATTGCTTTTCCTGTATTTGCACATTAAACAAACAAGTTAGAAAACAAATGTATATTTTGGGTATGTATGATGACCTAGATGGTTTTCCTAGACACCTGAAGCATGCACTTGTCATTTAATACACATAGAGATCAATCTATACATGCATAGGGTGAATGTTCATGTAAATTTGGAAACTTTTCATTGCTTAGAGCACTACTCTAACACCATTGCTTTTGCCAGATGCAAGAACTAAGAGCAATGTGAAATAGGGAGGAATAGATGTAGGTCGGGACAACAGTAGGACAAGATGACACAATAGAACCAGTCATTCATAGGTAATGACTGGTTTCCTTCTTTATATGCACATTTCTTTCTTTCTTTACTTACTCATGTATATTCTTTTCTTTATCTGTATTGAATAAGTAAAATTTAATCTCACAGCTTGTGTGAGACAATGAATATTCTTACATTCAATAAAGATTACTTTTTAGAAAGATTTGTGTAAATATTTTCTCTGTTGCATGCACTTGTATAAATGCAATGATCTGTTACAATAATCTTGTAATCTTTTTTCTGATTTTTTTGTTTATACAATTGAATGTAATGTAGGAAATTTAATAAAATGTACCTCATTTCCTCAGTTTAAAAAGAACAAACTCCACTTGATTGAGCCTAGGCAAAAATCTGGTAACAAGTATTTTTTTCATAAAAGAGGGTTTTTGAGAACCCCTCTTTCATCAATAATACTTAATTTTGTATCAACTCAAGTTCACTATTGACAGAACCATGTATTCTTCTTTTAATTGAACTCTATAATTTCTTTTGCATGTGCTTGTCTCCAATAAAACGGATGTTTTATCTAGTTCCTGAATAAATTGGCATGTAATTCAAATGAAATCATTTAAATTTGATGTACAAATAATAATGGGTAATTGAATTTTCTAAAATTGAGTTGGATAAAATGCATTGCTAGAATGTACCCTAATTCATATGCATAATATTGATATACTAATCCTGCATGGAATTTAAGAAGACATGAGCACCTATTGAAAGAAGTAGCTCAAGGAAGAGTTTGAATTTCCCACATCACAGGTGATTCCCACCTATGTATTGTTGATGGATACCCATTTTTGGGCCTTTAATGGTATGAATTTATGGAGAGGGTTAAACGAACTGATGCTATCATGTGTTCCAAAAATATGGTCGCTAATGGGATGCATTTGGTGATAGAATTCTTGTTAGTAATGGAGGCCCCAGAATTAGTTTTAGAATGCATGAAATGGTATGATATAGATAGAATGTTATCCCTAAAGGAAGGAAGAGTGTATGAAAACCTGTCCATGGATGGTATTTCCACCACATTTGTAATTTTGATATTTATAAAGGTGAATACACTAGAGATAGAGGAATCGGCTAGGACATATGTGAATATGGAAGAGCACAATAAGAAGGTTATGTTGTCCGCTTGGTTTTAGGTAAGGATCAAGCCTATATCTAAAATTCTCAAGACTATATTGAGGTCACTTTTCATTCAAGAAATACAAGACATGATAACCTTGTTGATTAGGATGGTGGGTAGTAAAGACACCAATAAATTTGAATCATGGATGTACTAGGTTATCGGGTGTATGTGGGATAACCTTGTTTGGATTCATTGGGCTAATTTTAATGATGACAAGTTAGATGAACACATCTAATAATTATAGAAATAAAAGTGGTTCACTATGGCCTCATACATTGTGTATTCTTACACCCTAAGGGCCAATATTCAAGGATTAAACAGAGTAGGAATTTTGGGCCAAGAGCCAAGGTAGAGGTTGGTTTACAAGAATTTTTTGTAGATCACTACTAGTCAATATCAAGATCATTATCAAAGTGTAAATGATTTATTTTTAATGAGGTTGGTCAAAATAATGGAGGGAGACAAAGTTAAAATGATATCCCTCCAAGAATAGGAGGTTAATCACTATAATGGTTGTTGGTATATCCAGTTCCCCACATTCTCTTATATCAGAATTGAAGGGTTCTTGGATTATCCATATATACTGCCTAAATACCCTATAGATAAAATGGTATTATTATAATTTTCAAGGTATGTGATGTCATCCTATGATTCCTACCTACAAGCTCATAAGAAGGAACTAGTCTGATTTACTATTGTTATAGGAAATTATAAATGTGCCTCAACCAAGAGTGATAAATTATGTGATGGTGAATTAAATTTATATGGGATACAAGCATTCATGTTAAAAAGAAGTAATTGTGACCCAACCAAGAGACTAGCTAACAGATCAATAAGAATTATGCTCGTATTCCTCATTTGGAGGACTTTTGGGATGATTTTGAAGATCAACATGAAGTTAGGAAGCGATCTTATCAGAGGTTAGCAATAGCCCAAATGAAAACTTTTGGGACACATGATGCTTTAGAAGAAATGGATGTAGACAATGGCAAGGTTATGGATCCCTTGTATGAATTAGAAAATTTCTATAATGAATCTCTTCCAAACCTTGATTGGGAACAACTAGAGATGAAGACTACGGAAGAAATCTCTAGGCAACTAATTGGGTTTAGTCAATCTTGGATAAATGGATATATCAAGTTGTTGAAGGAGGCTAGAATAACACCCACATACCATCAAGGGAGAAAGAGGAAACAAAATATGATAAGTGACTTGGGGTATGATGATTGTTTGGACAAGAAAAGGATAATCATAGAAACTAAAGCCATTGAGGAGAATAAAGAAAGGATCCCTGAAATTTCAAGTCAAGGGGTTTCAGTGGCTTCCAAGCCAAATGATCTAAATAGAGAGATTTTGGATATTCTTACAAATATGCTAAGAACACCAATGATGGAATCATCTTCCACTATACTACCTAATGTAGAGATCTTGATCCCATAAGAAGCGACTATGAAATCATAAGTGTACAATTGAACAAGTTCAACATCTCAACAAGTAGCTACCATGTTTACTTCTCCCCTATCAATGAATATAAAAACAATGAAAAAAACCTTGGGAGAAGTGCATTTAGCATCAGAGGGAGAGCCTATAATAACTCTAGACCATGCTTTAAGGGAGGCAGAGAAGTGAACTACTTTGATACAATAGATGCAAGGGCGATAGTAATTGGGGAAGGCTTCAATGGTTCAACCTATTGTTAAGAAGCAGTTGGGAGAAAAGGTATGTTCGGATGTTGAGGAGGATATGGAAGTCATAATGGGTCATCTCACTCAAGAGGCGGGTAATTAAAAAGAGAAACCACCATGGTAAAGGAGGTGTTTCCTCAAGATGATTCGGTGGGTGACACATCTCAAGTACCCATTTCATTAATAGAAGAAGATGAAGTACATGAAGAAACACTTGATACAAATTCAGTTGAGTATCAACCTCAATGAATGGAAGTTGAAAGAGAGACTATTGATGTGTAGCCTCAAGGTCAAGGAGAAGGTCTATATACAAGAAAAGATGTTGAGTCCCCCCAAACCTTAAGTGAAGAACAAGGAGGTGGTCAAAAAACCCTAATGCTTTGGGACAACATGAACCGTTGGTTTAGGAAGGTAATACCAAGAAGGAAAAGAAATGGGAAGAGGAGATGGGACTCAAAGAAGGAGAATAAAGAAAGTAGGACCAAATGAATCAAGAATCCTCACTAGGAGGTGATGTAACAAATGATTTTGAGATTATAAAGGATGAATATCGTGTTCCAAGAGAAGATGTTCCTAGAAAAACAAGTCAATGGGAACATAGACAAGAAGAGGCAAAACCAATTGAATACATACCTAATTAGTTGGCTCAGAAATTAGCTCTACCATTGTAGGTAGAAGTGGTTCGTCTAGAATTTAAAAGCATAATGGGGAAGTGGTAACCCTGAATCCTAAGACCAAAGAAAGGGTCAAACATGCATTTAGGTGAGATTTATATGGAGGAATGATTCTCCAAGTAGCCACACCTATTGGTGAGAAGCATAAGCATGAGGTAACGAATAAGGATTACCAAATATCTATAATTAACCTAGGACACTCTTTGCAGGAGTAGGAATTAGAAGAAACTACTACCCATATGAGGAAGGACAAACATGAGAAAAGAGAACTAAAGGAGTGCATCACTCACTTGTAAAATAATTTCAAGGCCATAGCCCGACCAAGTTAGTCACTAATAAAGCTACCACCTAATGCAATGAAAATTTCCAAGGAACAAGTGGATTTTATTGAGGGATTGAAGCATAAGATAAATGTGTTTGGTTACTATATGGGACATTTTGTGCAACAAGGTGAGGATACGATGAGAGAAGCAATTGGAAAATGCAAGGATGTGTTTTTTTGGTTCAATAAGTCAAGAAGACTTTTAGCTGAATACAAAGATCGCATGGAGAAGAATGATATAGAGATGTGATGGTTGGATGTAGTTCGCAAGGTATAAGTCCAAGTTTTGATAGAGAAGAAAGTGATTACAAAACAATATGTTCCAATGATCAAGAAATGGAGATTGTGATTGAACTGGGAAAGTGACATGTTACTACAATGTATAACAAGATTGGAGAAGATCACTATGAAAAGCAAGAAAATGGCAGAAAAGGACATATACCTCATGGAAATGCTAGCACAACAAGATTTCTATCTAGATCGAATCAAGTAGGATAATGTCGAAGTGAGAGAATTCAAAGGTTGGTTTGAAAAGATAAATAGCCATGTTTAGTCATTAAGTTGGGAAGTCTTGGATGAAGTGATCAAGTACAAAAACCACATGAGTAGGTATGAAATTAACATGTTACAAAGGAATGAATCTATAAATAAGGTGATGGAAGAATATGCATGGCATAATTATAGTTGGAAAATTATGCAAGGTGTCTCAAGCGAAGATACGAATCAGGTTTTGTCTGCCTTTGAAGAATAAAGATGGAGAAAAGGTGAAGATGAATCTATTGAAGAAATGTCTAAGGAGGAGTAGTGGGTAACTAGGAAAAGAAAGACTCGGTTTTTTGATAGACAAATGTAGTGGAAATTTTCTTGAGGTGCAGTAGTGATAAAAATAATAATTTTTTTGGATGTTGTGCTTGTTTTGCTGATATGTGGTTTTCTTGATGTCAACACTATTAGCATTAATGTCTTTAAGGTTGTATATGTCGAGGATATTGAGAAAATTATAATAAATATGTTGCAGGCAGTCTATGAAGCTGTGAAGTTCAGAGTGGCAGAAATTTTAGTAAATTGGTATTCAGAAGTTGTGCATTAAAGGGTTTTTTGTTGAGCCTATCTAGTATATCCTTCGGAATTTTTAGAGGTGTGCATCAATATTAGAGCAAGTTATGAGTTTCTATGTTCCTACAATTATTCTGTTACTATAGTTGGTGTTTCTAGAAGAAGAGAATGTAATTCTGGAAATTTGAATTATTGTTTATGCTCTTGCGATGTTCATTGATGTTTCTAGATCATACTCTACCATAGTTGTATGTCTGCATTGATCGGTGTGTTTGTGATCAAAGATTTTTTCCTCTGTATGTTCGAGTTTTCATGTTCTTGGTCGGCATGGTCATTGTAGCATGTTGCAGATCCTTGTGGATTAATTTTTGAATGCTTGGCACATTCGAGGATATTGTTTTAGGTCTTCATTATGTTGTGACTGACTTAGGTTGGTGTGCATTGAGATTTGTTCATGATTTCAGCCGACAATTTGTATTCATATATTCTTTATTTTTAGCCAATATAGTTGATGTAATTTCATGAAGCAAATATATAAGAGAATTTGTTTGCTTCATTTGAGAAGTATGTATGTGAAGTTTGTGTGAGATATGTGTGAATAAAGATCAGATCATTCGATTGTAGAGCAGAGTGTGAAGAAGTGTTTTTGTGCCTAACCAAAACTATCATCAGGATTTTGAAGAAGCTAATTTCTCAGTTAAACCTCATCAAATGGATTTAATCTGAATGTTTATGTAAGCCAGTGAGCCTTCCCTTTTAAGAAATGATCTCTAGGTAGTGTGCCTAAATGCATGTGCATTCCTTATTCATTTTCTCTTATACTTTTAACAAGGTATAAATTATGGATTAACCTCCACTATGGTTTTTCCCCTAATAGGGTTTCCACACAAAAAATATTGGTGTTGTGTGTGTTTTTGATGTGTTGTTGATTCATGCTTTCAATAGTAATTATCAGATCTAAGATTAAAGGTTGATAAGCTAAATAATTTCTAAATTTTGTAACAACTTATTCACCCCCCTCTCAGTTTTCTATCCTTGTTTTTTCCAAAAATTGGTATCATAGCAGGTTCCTCTGAAGAAGTTTAATAGCTTGAGGTGATCTGAGATGGCATCATACAAGAAGGATAGTCCTAGATGCAATGGTACAAATTACTCTCTGTGGAAGTTTAAAATGGAGTGTCATTTGAAGTGCATTAGTGAACCCTTCTGGAAGATTACAAAGAACACATACACTATTCCTCAGAATGGTCCCTCTACTCCTGATGAGATCAAGGAAGCTAAAAATAATATCAGGGCTCTAGAAGCATTACTGAGTGCTCTAACAGATTTAGAGATGACAAATGTGATGGGTCTTAAAATAGCACATGAGATCTAGAAGAAGCTTGAGACATTGTATGAAGGAGATGCACGAGTGAAAGTTGTTAAGCTATAAAGTTTGAAAGGCAAGTGGGAAAACATGAAAATGAGTGAAGATGAAAACATTATTGCTTTCATGCAGAAATTAAATGAATTAGTGTTGGGTATTAGATGTGTCGGTGGAACCTTGGAAGAAGATGAGATTGTGGCTAAAATACTCAAATCATTGCCTACTTCTTACCAAAAAAAATCTCATGCTATTGAAGAGCTTAGGACAGTAACAAATGTGACAAGAGATATGTTGATTGGAAAACTTGTTGCCTTTGAGTTGAGTGAATTTGGTGAGTCTACTCTTAAGACATAATTTGCATTTAAAGCTACTATATCCAGAAGAAACCAATAGAGATATGATCTGGGAGAAAGTTTCAGAAAGACATTCAAGTATGAAGATGAGATGAAACAGATTGAAGATGAAGAAAGAGAGCTAGAAGAGCTGGAAGCATTGATTGTGAAAAGAGAAATCAGAGGAAAAGATAAGTATAAAGGAAAGTTGCCTATTAATTGTTTCTCTTGTAGTAAGATAGGTCATTTTGCATCAAGGTGTCCTAAAAAAGTTTCTAAGTACAAGCCTGACAAGTCTAGATTTCAAAAGAAATGTTATTATGTTGAAGAAGGTGTTACTAATGATGAATCTGATAAAGAAAATGGAAATAAAGATGGATGGGTATTCATTTCTATCAAGGAAAATGGTCTAGTGTCCGTTGAATCTGCTAGTATTCATAATATTGAGAAAGCTCTTGCAGCTAGAACTAATGAAAAGGATGAGTGGGTGATTGATAGTGGATGCTCACATCATATGACTGGTGACAAAAGAAATTTTATAATCTTGGAAAAATATGATGGTGTTGTAATATTTGGAGATAACAATGCTGGTGTGATTTATGGTAGAGGCACTATTTCTCTTGGTAGTAAATATAATATTGATGATTTTTTTTATGTTGAAGGATTGAAGCATAATTTGTTGAGTGTTGGATAGATGGTCGACAAGGGATAGAATCATTAGTTCAAAGATGGAAAATACAAGATATTGGGAAGCTTTGGAAATGTAATTGCTTCAAGTATAAAGATAAGAGGTAACATTTTTCACCTGAGTGCTACTGGTGAAAGTTGTTTAATTGCTCAAGTTGATGTAATCTGGTTATGGCATAGGAGGCTATGTCATGTGAATTTTGATAACATTGTCAAAGTAAGCTCCACACAAGCAGTCAGAGATCTACCTAAGTTATTAAAGCCTACTAACACCATATACAAGGAATGTCAGATGGGAAAGTAGACTAGAATTTATTTTTGGAGAAAACATCATTCTAATGGAGTACTAGAGCTGGTACATACTGATCTATGTGGTCCCTCCAAAATCAGAAGTCTACAAGAAGAAAGGTATTTTATGTTACTTATTGATGATTACTCTAGGATGATATGGGTTGCTTTCTTGAGACAAAAACATGGAGCACTAGAAAAGTTCAAATATTTCAAAGTTATGGCAGAGAATGAGATAGGTTTGAAGATCAAATGCTTAAGATCAGACAGAGGTGGTGAGTTCACTTCCTAGGAGTTCAATTCATTCTGTGAAGAGCATGGAATCAAAAGACAATTATCTTCTCCCCAGACTCCTCAACAAAACGGATTTATTGAGAGAAAGAACATAAAAAATTTAGATGTTGTCAGAACTATGATGTTGGAAGGTGATGTTCCTCATATCTACTAGAGAGAAGTTGTAAGCATTGTTTTATATAATATCAACCAGGTAAATGTCAATGGTAATTCTGGTAAGACTCCTTTTGAGTTGTGGTTTGGTCATAAGCCTACTATTAATATTTCAAAATCTTTGGAAGTAGATATTATATCAAAAGAGATGAAGATATAGGCAATTTTGATGCTAGGAATGATGAAGGAATCTTTCTGGGTTACTCTACTAAGAGCAAATCCTACCTGTGCTATAATAGAAGATTGAAGAAAATGATTGAAAGTGCAAATATCAGAGTTGATGATGATACTGCTAGATCATCTAGATATTGTGGATATGATTCAAATGACCAACATGATAGTATTGAGAAAGGAAAGACTACTCAAATATAGAATCAAGTTCAAATTGTTCTAGTGAATCAAGAAAGACTAGAAGGAGAAGCTAGTGGAAGTGCAGAAGAAAGAACAGAAGAAACAGAAGTTAGAGAGAATCCCAAAGTCCCAAGGTATGTAAAGCTAAATCATTATGAAGATCAGATTATAGGAGACAAGAACAAAGGTGTGTAAACTAGAAGAAGAATTGCGGAAGAGTATTGTCTAATTTCCAAGACAGAGCCTAGCAATGCCAATGAACCATGTAAAGATGAATACTAGTTGGAAGAACTGATGCAAATAAAGAAAAATGATACATGGATTCTTGTTCCCAAACTTTAGGATAAAAATGTGATTGGAACCAAATGGGTCTTTTGGAATAAGCTGAATGAACAAGGTGAAGTAGTCAGGAGCAAAGCAAGACTGGTATATAAAGGGTACTCACAAATGGAAGGTATTGATTTTGAAGAAACCTTTGCCCCTGTTGCTAGAATTGAAGTTGTAAGATTGTTTCTTGCTTATGTTGTTTTTAAGAACTACAAAGTCTATCAAATGGATGTAAAGTCGGCATTTTTGAATGGTGAGTTAGAAGAAGAAGTTTATGTTGAGCAACCGGATGGATTTCAACTGACTGATGAAGGATACATGGTTTGTTGATTGAAGAAAGCATTGTATGAACTTAAACAAGCCCCTAGAGCGTGGTATACTAGACTGGATAAATACTTTTTGAAGCTTGGATTCAATAAAGGTACTACAGACAGTAATCTATATTTCAAGGTGGATTAGGATAAAGAGTTCATTATTAAAGTCTTTGTTGATCATATCATTTTTGAAGGTGATGATGATTTATGCATGAAGTTTGCTAATGAAATGAAAAGTGAGTTTGAGATGTCAATTATTGGAGAGCTAAAATTCTTTTTGGGATTGCAAATTACTCAACTAGATGATGGAATCTTTATATCTCAATCCAAGTATGTAAGAGAGTTATTGAAAACATTTGGCATGGAAGACTCGAAGCCTATAGGGACACCCATGGTAACTGAATGAAAATAGGTACACCCATGGTAACTGGATGAAAGTTAACACAGAATGATCATTCTCCTAAAGAAAATCAAACAACGTACAGGTCAATGATCGGTGGATTTCTCTATTTGAATCAGACCAGAACAAACATCATGAATGTTGTATGCATGGTTGTTAGATATCAAGTTGATCTGAAGGAATCACATGTGACTGCAGTAAAGATAGTTTTTAGATACTTGAAAGGGACAGTTGATTTTGGCCTATGGTATCCTAAAGATGATGATCTTACTTTGAATGCCTTTACAGATGCAGATTGGGCAGGAGATATGGATGACAAGAAAAGTACTAGTGGTGGTGCATTCTTCTTGGGGAAGAATTTGGTGTCTTGGCTAAGTAAAAAGTAGAATTCCATTTCCTTATCTACTGTTGAGGCATAATATATTATTGTTGCGAACAATTGTACTCAAGTAATATGGATGAAGTAGATGCTGAGAGATATTAGAACTGAGTATGATGAGCCTATTGCTATATTTTGTGATAACTCAAGTGCCATAAAAATTTCCAAGAATCCAATGTTGCATTCAAAGACAAAACATATATCTATCAAATATCACTTTTTGAGAGACAAAGTGAGTGATAAAGAAGTCAAATTGAAGTATGTGCCTACTAAGGAACAAATTGTAGACATCTTTACTAATTTGTTGCCTAAGGATACTTTTGAGTATCTTAGAGGCAAGTTAGGGCTGATTTCCCCTCCCAATCTAAACTAAGATGCAATTATTTGCATCAATCTGTGCACTTGCAATCATATCTTGTTTCGGATTGATGTTATGGTGGTTGCTACTCAGGGGGAGTAGTCAAATGATTCAGATATGTGGTTCAAAGCTTATGTACCTTTTTCATTGATGTCAAAGGGGGAGAAGAGTAATTTGAAAAACTTTGAGGAAGAAAGGGGGAGAAAATTCAAGTGAACAAAAGAGGAGAAGAGTGCAATATCCAAGAAGAGATGGTTGGAGAAGAGTTAGTCGTGTTGATGGTATTTTTTGCATCATCTGTTGCCATCAATTCCAAAGGGGGAGATCGTTGGATTTTTCGGTTGTGTTGCTGATATGTGGTTGTCATTTATGTCAACACTATTAGCATTAATTTCTTGAAGGTTGTATATGTCGAGGATATTGAGAAAATTATAATAAATATGTTGCAGGCAGTCTATGAAGCTATGAAGTTCAGAGTGGTGGAAATTTTAGTAAGTTGGTATTCATAAGTTGTGCATTAAAGGGTTTGGTGTTGAGCCTATCTATTATATCCTCCAAAATTTTCAGAGGTGTGCATCAAGATTGGAGGAAGTTATGAGTTTTTGTGTTCCTATAGTTATTTTGTTACTGTAGCTGGTGTTTCTAGAAGAAGAGAATCCAATTATAGCAATTTGAATTGTTGTGTATGCTCCTATGATGGGCGTTGATGTTTCTATATTGTACTCTATAATTTTTGTATGTTCAAATTGATCGGTGTGTTCGTGATCGAAGATTTTTTCCTTTGTGTGTTCGATTTTTCATGTTCTTGTCCAATTTGGTGGTTGTAGCATGTTGCGGATCCTTGTGGATTAATTTTTGAATGCTTGGCACATTTGAGGATGTTGTTTTAGTTCTTCATTATGTTGTGACCGACTTAGGTTGGTGCACATTGAGATTTGTTCATGATTTGGACCGACAGTTTGTATTAAAATATTCTTTTTTTTTGGCCGATAGAGTTGATGTAATTTCATGACGCAAATATATAAGAGCGATTGTTTTCTTAATTTGAGAAGTATGTTTGTGAAGTGTGTGTGAGATATGTTTGAATAAAGATCAGATCATTTGATTGTAGATCAGAGTGTGAAGAAGTGTTTGTGTGCCTAACCAAAACTATCATCAGGCTTTTGAAGAAGCTATTTTCTCAGTTCAACCTCATCAGATGGATTTAATCTGAATGTTTATGTAAGCCAGTGAGCCTTCCCTTTTGAGCAGTGAGCTCTAGGAAGTGTGTCTAAATGCATGTGCATTCCTTATTCATTTTCTCTTATACTTTTAACAAGGTATAAATTATGGATTAACCTCCACTATGGTTTTTCCCCTAACAAGGTTTCCACGAAAACAAATATTGGTGTTGTGTGTGTTTCTGATGTGTTGTTAATTCATGCTTTGATTGGTAATTACTAGATCTGAGATTAGGTTGATAAGTTAAATAATTTCTAAACTCTATAACAAATGATTCACCCCCCCCCCCCGCCCCCCTTCAATTGTCTATCCTTGTTTTTCCAACAAAGTTCAAGAAGAGGTATTCTCAAAATGACTAGAATTGGAATCACAATTATTTCATGAATTATTCATTTGTGAATATCGCATAGCTTGTGTAAGGACTTTCATATCAAAAATTCATGGGAAAGAGCATAAAATGGTACCTTCTCATGGGTATAAAAATAAAAATGTCTTTTCCAACATCATACTTTGAATTAGAGACATAAAAATTATTGTCATGAAGATCTTCTAGACATTGAGTTAAGTGTATCTATACTAGTGAATGTCTCTCCACTAGATGTCCTTAAATCCATGTCTAGAATATTTTCAAGAGAAGAAAGTTCACATCTCCAAATAGAACTATCATCTTGGTGAAGACATTTTTCTCTTCCTATACCCATGGCAATGTCCCCTTATTTGGTCTTTCCCATCAAACTACAATACCTAAATACTTATACAAGTTATTTTTATCTCGAGCATCAATTTGCAAGTATATATCATACTGTTATATCAAATAAATCTAATACTAGTCCAATTTAAAGGTAAGCTCAAATTTGTAATGTTTTTAATATCCATAATAACAATTAGAAAGAAAAAAAAATTATATACCTCAAAAAATTTAAAATGTTTTAAAACTTGGGTATTTGAAGAAGCAAGAAACCTTTGCTCCGGGAGGCTTTGGCTGCACTCGTGAGAGATGAAAAGACATCTTCATTGAATTTGTGTTTTGGATCCCTTTCTCACCTTGGTCTTCATTCTCTTTTTATTTTTTCTTTTCTATATCCATGTCCTTTTTCCTCACTTCCATCAATGATCTCACTTGTGGTTTTTGTGTCTTGTTTTCTTGGTTTCTACAAATTTTATAAGTTGGAATTCATGGGAAATTTGGGAGGGTTGGGTACATCCTAGGGTTTTGGTTGCCTTCTCATTTAGATGTGACCTTGCATTTGTGTGAGGGTGTATGGAAGTGGATTTTATGGCTGAAGGTGGGGAATCCATTAAAGGTCACAATGAAGATTATAAAACATTCAAGGAAGCTCTGTAATCTAAAGAACCAAAAGTGGTATATTCAGAAGCTAGTTTCAATGTGGAAGTCAGTGATAGCAGTGGAAGGGTTGAGGGTCCATAAGGAGGTAGGGAAAGAGGAGGGCTTGAAGGAGGTAAGGACCCATTATCATCTAGGGTTCTAAGGATTAGCCCTGATGAGGAAATGGTTAATGCTACTAAGAAAGAAGAAAATAGATTAAAAAATACTAGTATTTTTCTTGCTTGTATGTATGTAAATAATCTTCCTGCCCAATTTTTTTTGATAGCAGGCTTAACTTTCTTTGGGGAAAGAATCTAGCTATTCATATCACATTCTATATAATGATACAAAGAGGCTTGTTTGTAATTTTCTTTAAAAATAATAACATGTAGAAAGGGTTCATAAAAAAGATTTTTGGAGTATTGGTAATTCTCTATTTAAAACCATTGTCTAGTCACCTAAGGTGACCCATAAAATGATGTTCTACTTGGTGCCAAGGTGGGTTAGTGTTAAAAATATTCAACCAAAAATGTGGTTCATGTTGCCTCAACTTTTTAAATATGTTGGAAAAATCCTTCAAATTGAAAATTCTAGGGTTACCTTGTCTCATTTGGATACTAGAATGCTTGTCTCCTTTCATACTAGAGAAAAAATATTGAATGCCATATAATTTTAATTTGATGGTAATTTTTATAAGTGTGAAATGGAATCCCTAGGAGGCTTGAATTCTTTCTTTATGTGCAAAACTAATGGGCGCCAAAAAAGGAATTTCCCATGATTAACCAATATAAAAAATAATAGTAGACCTTCTAGGGTTTCCCTCAATAAGAAAAAAAAACCAAAGTACACTGTGGAGGAGTGTGTAAACACTAAATTTATTAATAAAATTTCTACCCTAAATCCATATGAGGTAGGAATTTCTAACTTTGAACCCATAACTTGCCACAAAGAGAATGGGTAGGTTGAGATAAACCAAGAACAAGAGAAAGATAAAAATGAATTACCAAACTCTTCCAAAAATAAGTATGATATTAGAGTTGAAAACATACATGTCTCCTCTCTAGAAGAGGAGCCTAAAAATCATGAGGGTGTGAAAGGTGTGCATGGAAACCATGCAATTGTCACCCATGAGGAGGGTAAGGCCCTAAAACTGAGGAAGAAAAATGCACAAGAGATTGTTCTTGATAGACTAAAAGAACAAATTAAAAAAATGAATTTGGAAAGACCCCCAAACCCCCCCAAGGTTATCAATTATGTAGACTCGGATGGGATTCCATATGATGGATATTATAGGAAGGAAAATAGAAATATGAATTGTTTGAATCCCTTGTTTCAAGAAGTCAACAACGAACCTAAATCTGGAAAGAAAAGCCATCTTAAATATGATGAGTGCAAAAAGAGAATAAAAGTGATTAAAAGTGGTAGCTCACAAAAACCAAGGGTAAAAAAGGAAAGGGTGAGGGTATCCCATATTGTTTTGAGAGATTATATAAGAATTAGAGGAACCCCCAAACACTAATTGATAAATGAAGATAAACTATATTAGTTGGAAAGTTGTGGGTCTTGATCCCCTGATAGAAAATGTCTTGAGAGCCTTTTAGGCTAGGAAAAAGGACTTGGATTGCCTCCTTTTGCAAGAAGTGACTGTCATTGAATTTCACTTACATAATGCCTTAAGGTTCAGCTGGAAGCATGCTATTGTTTTTACCACAAATAATCAGAGAGGAAAAGGTAGTAGTGCAATACTAATTGGACCAAAATGGAATCCCTTCATCATAGGAAAGGATTGTTCCCCTTGTACTAGGTTTTGTTGGGTAACTTTTCAAAAAAATGGTCAAAAATTTGGTATCTGCTTAATTCATGCACCAAATGACTATAGGGAAAGAATTGAAGTCTAGAGATAGTGTGTAAATAATCTTCCCAAAACCCCATGGATATATAGCGGGGATTTCAATATGGCGGTGTTACACCCCATTGTGTATTCACCAATTACTATTACTTTTTATGATTAAGTATGTTTAATATATGATTATGTTTTGGTGGATTTCAATGAATGAATGAGATGTATGAATATACATTATGATGTGATTTATTTTTAAATTCTTTAATGATGCAAATGATATATGATGAATATGATTTTTATGTCATTAGATAACTTCATTCATGATGCACTAAGTTGGATGCAAGAAAGATTTGAACCCTCCAACAACGAGAGGGAGAGTATCACCAAAGAGAGGAAGTTGGTATGGAAACCACTGGTGAACCTACTTGAGTAAACACACACACTCACTACCTAGGATAGACAAGCCTTGTCAAGTCAATTTGAGCTATGTGTTGATAAGTGTTAAACCTTGGTGATAGATTTTTGGGTTGGTAGGAATGTTTGGGTGATTGTCTTTGATCCTCTTTGATTGTTTTATTGATTTTAGTCATAGTGTTAAATCCTTTTATTGAGAATGAGATATACTTTTTGTATTTAAACATATATAAATGGATACGTATATATATTAAATGTATATATGTATATATATATATGATAACGCATATATATGAGCATGTGTGTGAGCATGCATAGGTAGAAATACCTACGTATACCCACTTATAGATATGTCGTACATATGTGTGTTTTTTTGGATACATATATACACTTTATATATATAATATAATATCAATATCAATATATATATGGTAAGATATTAAATAATGATATATATGTTTATACATATATAATGAATATATACGTATATATTAATATATATAGGTTGGTGAATATATGTATGCATATGATTATGAATATATATTAATACATATATTATAATATATATATATATATGTATGTATGAGAATATGAAATATTAAATTGAAATACCACTTGCATATATATAATATCGATATATATATGGTAAGATATTAAATAATGATATATATGTAAATACATATATAATAAATATATATACGTATATATTAATATATATAGATTGGTGAATATATGTATACATATGATTATGAATATATATTAATACATATATATTATAATAATGAGCTATTATAATATATATATGTATGAGAATATGAAATGTTAAATTGAAATACCACTTGCATATTATAATCTGATGGAATAAGAAATTTTAACAAAAAATTACAGACATGATATAATGTGATGGAAGAGATGATGATATCACATTTGGCAAGCAAGTGAATGGTGTTATAAAAGTATGCATTAATAGCCACACATGAGGCTGGATAACTATGTGATAGAACAAGTCAACAACCATGCATAAGTAAAGGTGGCATGTAAATCCATCACTATTTTATAAACATTTAAAAGGAAAATGAGATTAGAACTTGCAACCACCAATGTAGCTGCTAAAAAGCAAGCAACAAAGAAGGTAAAATCCATGATAGGAATTGAAAAAAAATAGGACTAGGAAATCTCATGCACAACTCCAAATAGAGATATTTGACTGAGTAAAAATAACATGTGTGATGTTGTGAATACCATGACATGACAGAGTAATAAATTGAATGTGTTTTATACTCCATGTGCACTATGAAATGGGAGTGTTTTGTTGATTTTTTGTATAACATATCGCAAGAAAGAAGAAGTCAGCAGAGGCATGGGAATTGTGAGAGGCATGAGAGAGTTTTTGTGAGATAAATTTGCAATATTTCTAGTTAGCAAAAATACATGGTTGGCATAAGAAATAAAGGTGGTGCATAACTTAGCTATCTTTCAACTTATAACCACTCTCCAAATCTATATAAATAGGAGGCATCAATTTGATGTTTGGTGGTTCATTGTCGTTGATTGCTTTGTTCATTTTTTGTGTTTCTTGAGTGCATTTGTGAGAATTTGAGAGAAATTTCATTGTAATTTGAGAGCATATTATTGTGAGTTTAAGAGCATAAATTATTTTATTAGATTGGATATAAGTTGAGTTTGGAGGAGGCAACAAGTAGAGTCTTAAACATCAAGCATAGATTTTCAAGTTCTTCATTGAAAGTTATACTTTCCAAGAATGCTTAGTTATTCTCAACTCTTACTCTTTTCAATTTTGATACCTATGGATTGCAAGTGTTTGTTCAATCATTGTTTCTCTTTGTAGCTTTTAAATAGTGTTATGCATATAGATTGAATTTATGTATGTTGGGATTGTTGGAAAAAGACACTCCACAAATCATCTGGTGTTGTCATTGATGGCAACCCTAGTCAGTAATCTCATCCACATCTCATAAATTGTTAAAACCGAAAGTCAGATTGAAGATATGTATTATCTATCAAAGTTAAAATAGGGCATCTGACAGAGTTGTGTAAATTGACTCATATGTAATTTTTTGTAATCATTTTGAGTTGTGGATCTTAGGGAAGGTTATTTTATGTATGAACTATCTTATCCTTAAATCATCAGGGTTCGTATTGATTGGTGTGCAAGTTAGAAGATCTGGTGTACTGATTTTCAGTCTAACAGTGCAGAAAGGCCGATTAGATGTGTATAACATGTTGTGGATATTTGAGACATAATTGTTTAAGGTATTTCATGTTCGAGACATGTTGTTTTGGATCCTTACTATGTTTTGTCCAACATTGGTTGATTCGCATTGATAATTGTCTATGGATTGAGCCGACAGTTTGTGCATGTTTCTTATTTTGTTAAAGTCGACATGCAGTTGTTCTAATCTCTAGTGGCGGATAAATATAATTGATTGTTCATATAATTTTTACATATGATGCAATATGATGTGAGAGTTAGAAGGAATATAGATCGATTGTGCACAGTTTCATTGGACCAAAACAAAGATTTGTGATTTGAATTAAAGCAGACAGATTTTTAAGAGCAAAATCAAACAGAATGTGAAGAATGCGAACAATGTACTTAACCGGAACTGTAATCAAGCATTATCAGATGCTATCTCATAGTTCATCCACCCCAGTTGTCTTTTGGATTTGACTATAATATAATGAATCTTCTTTTAGGAAGAAATCCTTTTGTATTTGAGTAGTGAGCTCTAGGCAATGTGCTTGAAGGCATGTGCATTCCATTTGTAAACACTTAATATTGAGTATACTCAAATTATGGATTAACCTCCAACATGTTTTTTACCCTAACTGATTTTACACATAAAAATCCTTGTGTTATGGTGTTGTGGTTGATTGCCTTATGTTCTTTCATCTTTCTTTTGGTTCAACGCTATAAGTGGTTTAAAGATCAAGTTAATAAAGTTAAATTTTGTAGAACACTGATTCACCCCCCCTCTCATTTTTCCTTGATTCCAACAATTGGTATTAGAGCCTAGTTCCTTGGAAGAAGTTTAATAGCTTGGGGAAGATTCAAGAAGGTGATTCAATGGATTCTGGTAGTCTTCATCAGCAAATTTTGGTGGCACTAGATGATCTTGATCAGTCCAAATTTGAGGTTTTGGAATTGCAAGCAAGCCTCACAAATGTTGAGAAATTTATTCAATCATTGAAAGATCAAATCAATAAGTCCAAGGAAAAGAGAAAGGAACTTTATGATCAGATCAAGCAGAAAGAGAGAAAAAGCATGGAAGATGAACACCTAAGTCAAGCCTTGAAGGAAAAGATAGAAGAATGTGAAAAGATCGCCAAAGATATTGTTGTCCTAAAGCATGAGATGGAATCTATTGTGATGAGGATGACCAAGTTAATTGAAGATAGAAAGAATATTGAAGAGAATATTACTCAGTCCTTGAAAGAAAGATCTGATGAATGTAGTAGATTCAATCAGCTAGAGCTTGAATTGCAACAATCTAGAAACAATGAAGAAGAGCTTGAAAGACATATTGTTATTCTCAAGGATGAACTTACTAATATAAATGAATACAAGGAGAAGTTCAAAATTAGCTCAACTAAGCTTGATGAACTGATTCAAAGTCAGAAGATTGGAAGTGAAAAGCAAGGTCTTGGATACGAGAAAGGAGAAAGATTTGGATCTGGTCAAAGGAAATTCAGGTTTGGAAATCAAAAAAGCAAAGCTAGAAGGTATCCGGTAAGACAACCCAATGCTCAATATTTTAATGGATACCATTTTGTTTGCAATAAATTTGGTCATATGGCTGCTCAATGTAGAAGTAGAATGAATCCAAGTGGTCCATCATTCTCTGGTCAGTGTTTCAATTGCAATAAGTATGGTCATAAGTCAATTGAATGCATAAATATGACAAACAACTTTTTCAATAGAAATTTTAGATGTTATGCAGATTTGGCCATATTGCTAACTAGTTCAAATCAAGAGAAAATCAATGGAATAATAGGTTTGGACAAGGAAATGTCATGTGTAATAATTGTAACAAATCTGGTCACATTGTAAGATTTTGTAGAAGCGGGAAGGGTTCGGTAAACAAAGGGGAAAATATGTAAAAGGATGATAAGGGAAAAGGAAAAGTTATTGTGGATGAGATCAAGAATCAAATGAATAATACATGGGTGAAGAAGAGTGTTTCTGATGCAAGAAATGAATCAGCACCAATCTGGTACTAAAAATTCCTTTGGGAATTAGTTTAAGGCCTCTGGCCCAGGGGCGCTCTCAAGAAAATATTTTTCCCCCTATTGGTAGTTGGTGTCGGGATGTGGAAAATTGCAACAATTACATTAATGATCTATAGATATTTTGGGAACACTTGTGGAGGAAATTTACACAAAATTGAAGGTTCATAGAAGAATTTTCTCTCACAGACTATGAAAACAAGGTATACGAAAGACCTAGGGAAAAATCATTTATTGTGATAAAAAGATAGGTGTGCGAATGATAAAATTTTACTTCTATTCCTCATTCATCACTTTGAATTTTAAGAAGAAGAAGTTTGGAGAGCTTTACAAGCGAATTTTGGTGAGATACAAGTCTAAAGGCGATTCAGTGAACAAACCCTAATTCGAGGAAAGGTATTTATCTGCAAAACTTGTGAATTTGAAATTTTTGGAAATGGTTGCTCTGTTAGTCATTGATATTAAGCATAGACCCCACCCAAAATTCAAATGGCACCCATTCAAATCCATTGAGACAGAACCATTAGGTTCATTTTCTTCAGTTTCGTATGGTGTTTTGCACATTGAAGATATAGGCATACATTCATGTGAATGTTGAGGAATTGGGAAGCTCTCAGTTGTTAAATCTATAGACAAATCACATTATGGGAGAAGATTTCTATGTAAGGCCTGAATTTAAGACATTGGAGGAGAAGGAATTCAAACAAATTGTGAAGTTTCTCGTGTTTGACGAAAATGAAGGGGTTTGGTACGTACTAAGTTGAGTCAACCCTTCAAGATCACAAGAGAAGCTATAAGCATTGTTACTGGTCTAAATTCAACCGGTGGGTTTCCCACATTGAAATATGTGAAGAACCAAATAGTCACTAAGGCAACCGGTTCCAATTTAGATAGAAGAGCCATGACAGTTAATGACATCATTGAATTGGATGCAAAATTTGCTTCTATGATTATTGGATACAAAATCTATCACTCCAACTAGGATAACTCTATATTTGGTATTGCAATCTATGTAGCATATCAAATGATCAAGGAAAATATAGAATATGGCTTATGCGAGTTACTCTGAAGCCAACTAATTGAAAACCTTGGAAAAATCAAGGACAAGAGGAGAATTTTCAATTATGGAAATATGTTGTTGTGTCTATTCTTCTACTTCATGAATGAAGTTTTGGGAGTTGGTAAAGTGCAATGGGAAAGTGACAGACATGTAGTTGTTCAAATCAGAGACATCTTATACAAAATTGGAGATATCAAAGCAAGGAAAACTACTATTTGGGGCTACTTCAAAAAAATTTAGAGTGTGATGCAAGCTAGGGAAAGGATTCCTAAATATATTGTGGAAAAGTATAAGGACATCATTTGCTTCATTTTTGAAATTGATTAGTTTTTGATGGAAGCAGCAGAACCTAGAACAGTTTGGATAATGCCTATGGGATATGAGGTTGAAGAACACATTTTGGAGTTGTATGTTGAACACTTGTTGAATAAACCTCAAGATCTGATAGAAGAAAGGTTTGGTACCTTTGAAGAGAAGGATATGCAAGTGCATAATCAATTGAGGAAGCCTATGATAGTCTGGAAGGTGAGAAAGGGAGTTGAAGCTTTTGCATAAAGCCTTAACATATCAGTTGAAGCAGTGAGGGAAGCTAGGAAGAAAAGAGAACAAGATGAAAAAGGGGAGCCTGCTAGAACTGAGCCAGATAGTATGGCAAGATCCTCTACCAGATCTAGATCTACAAGAAGCTTTGCACCCTCATCCAATCCTACAAAGAAATCAATCCCAGTAAAAGCTCAAGTCAAGACATCTGAAAGAGAAGGAAAGAGGAAGAAGGATAAAATAACAAGAGTCTATGTTGTTGTTGAAGATGATGAAGAAACTAAATCAGATGAAGAAGTAATAGAAATCAAGCATAAGGGCTCAAAGGCATCAAAATTATCTAAGGACAAGCCCTCCAATGAAGAAAAAGCCAAGAAAAGGTGAAAATTGATCAATCAGGTATGACTATAGAGGAAGTGGAAAAATATTTAATTAAGGATGGCAATCTCAAACCACTTTCTAAATGGTATGACACTTTTGATAGTGTTGGTCAGAGAACTCTTGAAGAAGCCACAATAAAATATTTGAACATTTTCAATATGACTCTCATAGAAATAATGTCAGGGTTACCTAAAGGGTTATATGAAGTCTTAGAAATGAGGAGAGTAAATGCAAGAATTGAAGATGAACAAATGAGAGAACTCATACTTGCCAATCTATGTCTCGTAATGTCAATAGAATAAATGAAGAAAATCCTCAATGAAGCTAAAAAGGATTTCAAGAGCAAATCAAGGGTGAATAAGCTTATGATTGAATAGATAGAGGAACTAGCAAAAGACACTGAGAAAATTCTTAAGGAAATTTTGTTGAAAAACAGATATAATGTTGTCTCTGAAGAAAATCATGATGAGGATGTTCCATTTGGTCCGGAAGTTTAGGATGTTCAGGTTAAAATTGAAATAGTGAAAGAAAACACAATTGAGGACACTCAGAATCCTCTGGATATGGAAGATACTAAAATTCCCATGGAGATTGAAGCTCCTAAAGATATGTCAACTAGAGAAATAGAGATTCCCAAAGTCAAGCAAGAATCTAAGATTGAAGAAAAGAAGGTTGTGGAAAAGGAAGTTGTTATGGAAGCACGAGACACTGCAAAGGCAGTAAAGAAGTTATTAGAAGAACAATAGGAGGAGTTTGACCCTGAATTAGTTGAAGGTCCTATCATCTTGTCCACTCTATCTCCTATTTAGAAGTTGAAGGTGGCATCATTTACTTAGACCAAGGCAAGGGAAGAGATATTGAAATCTCACATTGAGGACAGTGAGTTGCTAAGTCATGCATCCAGTATCCTAGAGAAGATCATGCCCACACATGTCAAGGACTCATTCAATTCTCCCTTAGGTCAACTGAAGAAACTTGTCAACTTTGTAAGTACTCACTTGAGTCTCTTGAAAAGTCAGCCAAGGATAAGGTCCAGAAAGAATTTGATGCAAACAGGTTCAGTAGATTGAAGTGTATGATTGCCAATGATAAATCATTATTAGCTACCTGTGAAAAGAACATTCAAGGTGCATTATCTAAGGGTGGAAATATTTACAATTCATGCTTATCTTTTTCAAAATTCACTGAGGTTGCTGAGAAGGAAATTAAGGAATATGAGAAATAGTAAGCAGATATTTCTCAAACCTTTGATCCTCTAACCGTTTATGTGAATAAGAAAGAAGGTCAAATCATATCCCTGCTTGACAAAATTATGTTTGAAGCATGAAGAAGATAGAATTGTTGAAAGGGTATGTGAGCTTAGAGGACTAATTGGTCCTAAAATGGAGACAATGCTTAGTGCATTGAAGGAAGCACAAGATGTTATGGTTGTTTATGATCCAAAAAATATTGAGTCAGCAGAGATGCAATCCTACCTATTATGTGGTCACATGACTATTTTGGAAAGTCTCAAAAAGGGTTGGGACACTAGTTTAAGCCTATTAAAGAACAATTTTGCATACATATTCAAGTCCATGTAAGTTAGAAAATCATGTTTGTACATATACAATTTTGTATGATTTTTGGCATGCAGATTCCCATCTTTTCCATTGATGTCAAAGGGGGAGTGTGGGACATTGAAAAATGTCATATTCATCTCAGGGGGAGTTGTGGATAAAAATATTTTTTATTTTTTGTGGATTGTAGTGTATTCATGTTAGTATCGATTCCAACACTTAGTCATTTTTCACTAAGTGTTGCCATCAATGCCAAAGGGGGAGATTGTTGGTATAAGACACTACACAAGTCATTTGGTGTTGTCATTGATGAAAAACCGAGTCAATAATCCCATCCACATATCATAAATTTCTTATATCGAAAGCCAGATTGAAGATATGTATTATCTGTCAAAACTAAAATAGGGCATCCAACAAAGTTGTGTAAATCGACTCATATGTAATTTTTTGTTATCATTTTGAGTTGTGGATCTCAAGGAAGGTTTTCTGATGTATGCACTATCTTATCCTTGAATCATCTAAGTTCACATTGATTGGTGTGCAAGTTAGAATATTTATTGTAATGATTTTCAATCTAATAGTGCAGAAAGGCCAACTAGATGTGTATAGCATGTTGTGGATCTTTGATACATAATTGTTTAAGGTGTTTCATGTTTGAGACATGTTGTTTTGGATTCTTACTATGTTTTGGTTGAAATTGGTTGATTCACATTGATAATTGTCTATGGATTGAGCTGACAATTTGTGCACGTTTCTTATTTTGTTAGAGTCAACATGCAATTTTTCTAATCTCTAGTGGTAGATATATAATCGATTGTTCATATAATTTTCACATATGATGTGATATGATGTGAGAGTTAGAATTAATATAGATTTATTGTGTATAGTTTCATTTGAACATAGCAAAGATTTGTGATTCGAATTAAAGAAGACAAAGTTTTAATAGCAGAATCAGACAGACTGTGAACAATGTGAACAATGTGCTTAACCGGAATTGTAATTAGGCATTAGAAAATGCTAGCTCATATTTCATCCACCCCATTTGTCTTTTTCATGTGACTTTAAGACAATGATTCTTCTTTTGGGTAGAAAGCCTTTTGTATTTGAGCAGTGAGCTCTAGGCAGTGTGCCTAAATGCATGCCCATTCTGTTTGTAAACACTTATATTGAATATACTCAAATTATAGATTAACCTCCACCGTGGTTTTTCCCCTAAAAAGGTTTCCATGTAAAAATCCTTGTGTTATAATGTTGTTTTTGATTTCCCTATGTTCTTGCATCTTTCTTTTGATTCAATGCTATAAGTGGTTTAAAAATCAAGTTAATAAAGTTAAATTTTGCAGAACACTAATTCACCCCCCCTCTCAGTGTTCCTTGATTCCAACAAGGATAAGGTGTCTTAATAGCATAATATATTGCTACCATGATTTTAATTTTTGATTGGTGTAAGTTAATTGAAGCTATCTAGAAGGTATTATGATAATATCCAAGATATGGTATGATATGTGTAATACTTGTATAAGTTATGTTGAATAGAAATGTAAAGGGATGGATATAATGTTAGAAGTAATATGTCATCATTGTCTAGTAATTGATGTTATGTATACCTATGTTGATAGTTTAAACATGAGTGGGGATCCTATGTTTTGGTCACTCATATTCCCTTGAAAGTAGGAGGATAGTTTATACCTTGGATTAGGATAAACTAGAGATTGGGTTAAACCTATTTGGTCAGTTAGATCAATTTATGTGTGTCATCACTTTATGGAATGGAATCTTGTTTTTATTGTCTTGAGGTCAAACCTATTCAAAATTTATTTGAGTTCAATATATTTTCCAAGTTGATTGAGGGGTGGGTGAACATACGACACAGATTCATAGAAAGGATTTGTTTTATTATATATATCAAAAATTTGGCTAAAGTAAGTGTTGATTCCACCACATAGACTTTGTCGGTTCTTTTGAGCCAGGATTACATAGTTGTAATGCCCCGCCACGCAACCCTCGGGGAAGTTTCAATTCACTACAAAAGCATACTATTTTTTTTTTTACAGTAAATTAAACATACATGTTCATCTACAAATGACAACAACCCCTAAGGCTACGTAACCGAGATTACTTAAATTCCCATTAACATACACCATTTAAATTACATTGCAATTAATAACACAAGTAGTAAGCATTCATTCAACATAAATAAATAATAAGATAAGAATATAATGTCCACAACATATATCCATTACATGAATAACTGATTACAACACTCATTCCTAGAATGAGTCATAAATACATAAGTGTTACAATTACATAAATCCACCTCATAAATACAAGAGGGGTAAAATCAACTTAATACATTTTGAAATACAAAGTGCAAGAAATAATAACAAGATCCGCGAGCTGTCCATCTGGATTTCTCGCCAACAAGTACTGAAGATCAAGGGGACCCAACGGTTTTGGTGCATGTTCCTCCCAACCAAGTGGTACCCGAAGGCCCACCCCCCATGCTAGGAGATAGTAACAATGCAACATGGACAAGATACTACTACCTCTAACCAAAGGCAGACTCATACTGACACATACTGACTCAACCAACCACATGTACAATAAGAGTCTAACACTAACATGGTCACATTGCTTCCAAACATAAAATTGATCGGGTATGATAAAGAATCCATACACACAACATACAACACTATGTTATCTTAGACAGAGTTTCATCGCAAGGTTTGTCATGAGATCTCCTCTGGGCATTCTTCATAGGCTCTGGTGATCCTGGTGGCCTCAACCGAATCCCGACCCTCATACTCACTCATGCGGAATCAACTACCTTTCGTATGGACAAGATAGTTGACCTTGCCATTCCAGGCCTTCCCACTCATCCCAAGTCTAAACGAGCCCTTGTGTCTATGAGTGAGGTAAAATTATCTTGATTAGTGAGAAGTTAGTCCTAATCATCTAAGTACATTACTTTAATTATCACTTGTTAAAATCACTTCTGAAGGTTACCCAGTTTACCTCTTTGGGCTCTGGTGCCTAACAAAAGCCACTCTTCTAATGGATAACACGCTACACAAATCTAGACTCCAAGGGTAACTCAAGTGCTACATAACTAAACAACGCAATCTCTCCTATTCTAGGAGGCAACAAATAAGGAAATCCACTCCAATACCAGGAGGAAACAAAACACTTATAACACTACCCAAAGGAAAACGAACATTATCATAACAAGGGAATGACCCACAATCTCTGGAAGACTTAACAATTTACCACACAATTTCCCGTTCCCAAAGCAACAACAAAAAAGAAAATTTTAACATCAAATGCATTGTAATGAATTTCACTATATTTGGATATCTTAAATCCATTTCCTTATCTAAAGCTTCTCGCAGAAATTAAGTAATGTCATTCTAAATTTTCATTAAAATAAAATGTTTCCTTCATTAAGATAATTACTTTTCGCAAAAATAATCTAACCATGCACATTAATCATATCAGTTTAAATTACTGCCTAATTACTTGCATGCAATAATATGCCTAAGACAGAATATTAAATACCTAAATACATTTTAAGAATATATGCAGCATACTTTATATTTTTAAATACATATATCTTATTTGTATTCAAAACTCTATAGAAAATAAAATCTACCATAAGCATTGACTTAACCTTCTATTTTTCAAAAAGAAAATAAACTGATTGTTAGATTTATTAATTCTGTATATAAGGTCCAAATTTAAACATCAATTTCCCATTATACAAATATTTTTATATTGAATATTTATATATTAATATTTAATATAAAACACATTTAATTTATATTAAATATTAATATTTCATATAAAATATCTTTTATTACCAATAACTAAAAAATGATATAAAATTAAAATTAATTGAAAAACAATTAATAAAAATACAAACTTACCTTTTCGCAGCACACTGTCCTGTGACAGTGATCGGACGGTACATAGTCTGGCAGACGGTACCGCCGGTACACTGTTTGTTGACTGTACTAAGTACAACGGTCGGCGGTGACTTGGGGGAGGTTGCACTGTAATGAATTTCACTATATTTGGATATCTTAAATCCATTTCCTTAATTGCAAAAGTAAAACCTACAATAAATTTGTACAATCTTCCAAATTTCCTGATGAATTTATATCTAGTTTTCATTAACAAATCTTAAATCCTAATGAATTTAATCAATAGATTTTTTAAACAATATAAATTTATTATAAACAAACTAGAACAAAATTCACAGCATAAAAAGGAAAACCTGGATTTCAAAGCTACAAGCAACGAAGAGGATCTTTGATGCAGAGCCTCCTCTAATGCTCTCTTGGATTTCTTTCGATCGTGCAACGAATCCCAGCAAGCAATGATCCAAGAGCTCAATCCACTTCAACAAAATTTCTTCTTTTAAATCAATCCTACCCAATTTCTCAATTAATTCTACCCAATTTCTCAAAACAATTCTACAGCCAAAAACCCTCTCTCAATTTCTTTTTCTTTTATTTTTTTTTTTCTTTTTCTTTTTGTTTTCTTCCTGCAACTTTTTCCTTTCTCTCCCATAACACTCATTTCCCAAAAAGAAAACAAACTCAAAAAGAAAACCCCCCAAAAACCTCACACAAATTTCTCAAATTAATTTAGTAATTTTCTAAAACAAATTTAATTTCTAAATTAAACAAACTCTCTTCAATAATAAAATATGCAATTGCCATAATTCAAAATATCTTCAACAACCCTAAATTTTGTTGCATGCAAAATTAAAAATTAAATATTAATTTAATTTCCTTTTTTTCGAAAACTCACTTTGAATGCAATTTCAAATATTTTCCAATTTCATTTGACTTAATTTAATTTAATCCAATAAACTTAATTAATTAATTTTAATATTTAATAACTAAATTCAATCCTTTTGAGATTAAATTTAATTAATTAAATAAATTAAAATTTAACTAATTAAATTTCATTATCCACTTTAAATATAACATCAAAGCATATTTTACTTTAATATACAATAATCACTACTTTTAATCAATGCTATTATTCTAACATTTGAATTAATAAATACGCATCATAAAGGATCAAATAACATTAAATGAGGTAAAATATGACTCAACAATCAGGACTGGCGACATGCTAAGGCTAGGGCGTAGACTGACACATGTTACCTAGCTACTATCTCCCTTTCAACTTAACTGTTGGATCGACATGCTCAAACCTGTGAGACCAGGTGGAGTCGATGTCATGTACCTGCAACTTGAAAACCAAATAAACATCATACAATATATCCAGCATATAATACACACCGTGAAGAAGAAATCACGGATTCGCAGGGCGCTCGCAAGCGAGTGATGCGAATCCGTCCTCTTCACCAATACACTCACCAAGGACTGATATTAACATCATAATCAATAATCTCATAATAACATCTCATGCTAAATCTACTAATAATCTCATAATCACATCACATAAAATAGTTGTCGCTCAATAGTAGCGATCAAAACTTCATAACAAAATGTATCTAGTATCAAAGTAGCTGCAACCAAACATAGCATAAAGCAAACCAAACAAGAAGCAAAATGGAGGGGTATTACAATAGCTATTAGGGAGTGTCGTGCATGTTAGGTGAGTATCCAACATATGGCATCAGTAGTTATGTAGGACACAACACCATGCTCAAGTAGGCATTATACTAGAGGTTTTCCATTCCAAACTCTTTGTTGTAGGCTAGGGCCATCTTACCGGATAGAAAGATGTGTGGGAGACTACATTTAGTTCATGGTTGGTGGAAAAGAACTTGGGTGATTCTATCCCTCATGTTTTTGGCAGTCAAATCTTGTGAAACAAAAGAAGATGAAGATGTGAGTTCCAGATGTGGACATCTTGACCATTATACTCTTGTACCTTTAAGCTCTTATAAGTTATGTTGTGTAATTATGATTTTGAATCTATTTGTAAATTTATATGAAAAGATAAATTCATTATTTGGGATTATGTAATTTTATTTCCTTCATGCAATGTAATATGAAATGGGTTTATTTTAAATGTGCAAATGTGTTATTAAAAAGTGAAACATACAAAAAATGGGTTCATCAATATGAAATGGTAACTAGGAGGTATGATGCAACTATCTTCCTTAGTTCATTAAGGAAAAGAGATCCCCTAGGGAAAGATTAACTTTCAACCCTTGGGTGAGTCAATCTTGTGAGAGACCTTGTTGTTTTCCTTATGACCTAGGAAGGGTAAATCAGCCTAAAATGCACTTTTTGGAGATGAATGAAAAATACTAAATGAATGATGTGAAGTGAAGAATTGGAAGAATGGGGGACCGCATGAAATGGAGCACTCCTTTCTTTGAAAACAATATTTTTTCAAATAATTCATGTCATTTTGTGTTGTCTTCGGGATTTCATGGAGCAGATTGGCCTCGTAGAGGTGTTTATTTGCTTCCTTTTGATACAACATCACACAAATCCACGTTTGGGGTGTTGGGAAAGTCTTTTTCTTTGGCGAAACAAGGGCTTTTTGAACAGTTGAAGGGTTCTGAGAGATTTCCTGGTTGGGTTTTTCACAATGAGGGATGGTTACCTTTTCATCGAGGTTTTTAAGTGTGCCACTGGGAATCCTCGGCCTATTTTATGAGCCAAGAAAACACTTAATCAGGGAAAGCAAATACCTTTTGACATTTGCGAATCGTATTTTGAAATCGTTGAAGACTCTCGCTCATGGGCGGATGTGGTTTATATTCGACATAGCATCCTTTCCTAATAGCATTCCAATCAAATCTGGAGTTCCCTTCAATCCAAAATCAGGGAGTCATCATCATTTCATTAAGGGATGGAATGGGTCTAAGTTTATTTTTGAAAAGTATAGCTCTATGCCAAACACACCTGCATCTTACCCGAATAACATAGCTCGGAAGCATGAAGATTATTATCAAGTTCTCCATTTGCAGCTAAGGAATGCACAATGGAATAAGGTAAATCATTTGCCTTTGATTGCTCCTGCTAAATTTCCATCTACGATTTCTCTTCCAAACAATTTTTCTTTCATGAAAAATACGCAAAGAAAAGGAGACAAGAAGTGGATCTGCAAAGAACACCTTCTTCAAACTTTTGTGGAAGAATTTGGGTACAAGGATCTTGTTCAACTTACTTTTCCTGAAGAATTTTTGAGTATGCAAATACAGGATCTTAAAGACCATGCATTAATTTGTAAGTTTTGGAATTTCTTACCTTCTATTGAAATTTTAAAAGATTTACTTTTTCCAGAGTGGGATGGGGCTAATAAGATATTCTACATAGATCAGGGTAATGGTTTTTTTATTGTGTTCTTCTCCATGAAGTTGAAAAGAGATATGATTTTAAAGGTCAAATCATGGTTTTTTGAGGGATCTAGATTATTAACTCGGGCATGGACCCTAAATTTTGATCCCTATTCTATTGTAATGAAATTTGTTCCTTTTTGGATCAAAATTTCCACGCTTCCATTAGAGTATAGGGAAACAGGTATGGTGGAAACCGTTGCTAATAATTTGGGGATTTTTGTATGCCATGACATGGATTTCTTCATAAGTCCAAATAAACTGATTAGGGCTTGTGTATTGCTTAATACCTCAAAGGAATTTCCTTCATCAATTAGGATACATTCAAATTTTGGAACTTGAATGAAGGAAATCCTAATTGAGAATCCAAATAATATTTGTACTAGTTGTTATTTATTGGGACATTCTATCTAATAGTGTTTAGAAACATAAGGTACTAATGATCTAGGGGATTCACCTCTTACTAAAAATCAACTAGAAGTTGGTACAAATGTGGTGGAAACAGTTGTGAAAGAAAGTGATTTTGTCTTAGGTGATTTAATTTTCGCTAAGAGTCAAACAGTGAATAATATAAGTATGGACGAAAATGTGTTGAAATTCAATTCATCTTATTCCTCTTCACCAGTAGTCTTTAACGTGGAATCAGATTTGGTGTTATCTGTTGAAAAGGTGAGGAAGGGAAAATTTGTAGTGATGGATTCTTATCACTCTGAAATGGGGTTCTTGCCATCTACATCTCATGTCATTGGCCCTAATTTGCTGGCATAGGATTCAGGTAGATCTAATTGCATTCTCCATCAAAAGGATGGTGTTGTGCCTATCATTAATAATATGTCCTCAAAAAATGACAGGGCCCTAAAGTTTATAGTGAATTTTCCCAAGGGTTGGCAAACTAAAATAGAGATTGCACCTATGGAAAGATCCTTGTGTTTGTACACACCAAGCCTTTCTATAGATAATGAACAATAGTTAGATGGAATAATTTCAAAACTGATGTGGGGGGAATCTCTATTATCTAAATCTATTAGTCAAAGAGAAACTTCTAAATTATGCTCCCCACTCTTGTTGCCCCATAACAAACATGATTCTAATTTTCCTTGCACATATCCTAAGGTGGTCAAGTTGGATTCACATGACATACATGAGCTAGGTGAACATGTTAGTTTGGAAAGTTGGGTAGACCATATTGTGAATATGGTAGGATCAAATTTAATTGATGAAATTGCAGAGGAAATAGATAAGGAAGAAGGAGAGTTCTTGTCAGGAAAATGTGATAACCCTTTGCTAAAATCTCTAACAATTCCTATAGATGATACAAAAGAGCATGCATTAATAAGAGGAGATACAAATGTTAAGGATATCACTTAAGTGTATGATACTGATTTTGATTTTTCAAATCAGCTATTTGTCAACCAAACACCTCTTATATCTCATGTAATTAAATCACCTGGTAAGAGAGGTAGGAAGTCAAATGCAACAAATATGCAGTAGGAGATTGTTGTTGGGATTCAATTGACCTTAGATCAAAACATAAAGAAAAGATTGAGGAGAGCAACCTGCTCTCCTCAATCGATATGAAGATCGTCTCTTGGACTATTAGGGGTATTAATGCCCCTAACAAAAGAGCCCAAATCAAGCAGCAAATAAATTCTTTAGGGGCTAATATAGTTTTATTACAAGAGACTAAGTTATCTAAGGAAAGTTATGAAAATATAATTGTCAAGTGGAATTTGTGGAATTCATGTCATGTTGATGCTCAAGGAGCATCTGGGGGATTGTTGACTTTATGGAATACTAGAACTATACATATGGAATCTATTTCTAATACTTCACACTAGAAATTGTTACGTGTTACTCATTTTGACTTAACTTTCTTGTTCATCAATGTGTATGCTCCAAATTCAACAACAGGTAAGAAAAAACTTTGGAAGGAGCTTGAGTTAATATGTGAAAAATTAGGGGTAGAAAAATTTGTACTTACAGGAGATTTTAATGCAATATTGTCTCTTCATGAAAAGAAAGGAGGACTCATGCCACCTCACAAGATAGTGGAAGATTTTACTAATTTTGTTCATAACAATGCACTTGTGGATGTGAAACCAGAGAAAGGCATATATACATGGACAAATAAGAGGGGATATTTTACAAATAGTTGTAAGTTTAGACATATTTCTAATATCATCAAATTGGGTAGTAGAAAAGTATGTGCAAATGTCAGAATTTTACCATGGACGGGGTCTGATCGTTTCCCTACTTATTTAAGTATTGAAGCCACTAATTCTCCTTAAAAGTGGAGAGCTTCTTTTAAGTTTGAATCAATGTGGTTCAGGCATAATGAATTCTTTCCTTTATTGAAAACATGGTGGTTGTAAGAACCGTATGAATTAGGTTCTATCATGTATATATTCTGTAAGAAAATGCAGTTCTTGAAAGGCAAAATAAAACAATGGAATATTCATGTATTTAAAAATATTTTCCATCAAAAGGAATTGATTTCAAAATAGTTGGTAGTTGTGAATGAGCATATTATAAGCCAGGGGTTAACTCCACAGTATTTTGAGCATCAGAGAAGTCTACAAGTAGAATGGGAAGAATTAGTGTTGTGTGAGGAGTTGTATTGGCATCAGAAATCTCATGAATTATGGCTTAGAGAAGGTGATAAGAATACTAAATTCTTTCATATGTTAGCTCAGTTTAAGAAAGAAAAGAATGTGATAAGAATACTAAATTCTTTCATATGCTAGCTCAGTTCAAGAAAGTGCATCGAGAAAGTGGTTAAACAATGAAGTGGACATACAAAATGAAGGGATTAAATTATTTTTCGATTTGTTATCAGCACTAGTACAACAATCAAATTAGATTGGGATAGAAAGAGAGGACATGTTGAAAGCAATCCTTACTCTAGCCACTGAGCAAGATAATGTAGAACTCAATAAGCCTTTTACTCTGGAGGAAGTGAAAGTGGTTGTTTTCTCACTTAAGCCAGATAAGGCCCTAGGGCCTAATGGATTTACAACAATATTTTTCCAAAAATGCTCGGACTTCATAGGAAATGATCTTCATAAGGCCTTGGAGGAGTCTAGAACCTCTTGTTCAATGCTTAAGCAATTTAATGTAACACACATTGCATTAATTCCAAAGGTTAAGGATCCAAAGTATTTTTCAAAATTTCATCCTATTTCTCTTTGTAACACAATTTACAAGATTTTTACCAAAGCAATCTATCTTTGTTTGTTGCTCATCATACCTAAATTAATTTCCTAAGAATGAGGTGGATTTGTTTCTAGCAGGGAAATAATGGGGGGTGATTTGGTGGCACGTGAATTTTTACATTCTCTTTCTTTGCACAAAATCCCTTCATTTATCATTAAGCTTGACATGATGAAAGCTTATGATAAAGTGGATTGGACTTTTCTAATGCAAGTATTAAGGAAATTTGGTTTTCACAATAGATGGTGCAAATGGGTACTATCTTGTTTGAAAGGTGCAAAATTCTCGGTACTAATTAATGGTACATCATCATGTTTTTTTAGCTCTACTCAAGGAGTGAAGCAAGGTGATCCATTATCACCTTTTTTATTCATAATATTAGTTTAAGCCCTTAGTAGGATAGTCAAAAAATCACATATACAAGGATTGTGCAAAGGTATTTCAATACCTTCCACTAAAATATTTGTAACACATTCTTTGTTTATGGATGACACATTATTATTTTGCATATCTCTACTTCAAGAGGTCAAGCATATCAAGTATGTTTTACATAAATATTCACTTGCATCAGGTCAGAAAATACATGCAGAAAAATCAAAGATATACACTTTCATTATCAAGTTAGGCTTACAAAAGAAAATTTTCAATCTTAGTTTTCAAACAACAAAACTATCTTGTAAGTACCTTGTGATTCCATTTTTTACTGGGGAAAAAAATATATCTTATTTGGATAAGATCATTCAAATTATTTAGATGAGGATAGCAACCTAGAAGGGTAGGTGGCTATCATTATCAGGGCGTATATTATTGATAAAATTAGTCCTTTCTTCCATCCCCAATTATTATATGGTGGTATTAAAAGCTCCAAAATCTATGATTTTGTTAATTGAAAAGCTAATCAGAGATTTTTTATGGAAGGGGAACATTGACAACAAAAAGAAGATCTCACTTATTTCATTGGAAAATCTTTGTGAAGATAAACTAAAAGGGGGAGTTGTGATACACAATTTATCAGCTAGAAATCAAGCATCAGGAGAAAAACTATTGTGGCACATGTATACTAAGCCACAAGAAAAATGGTGTAAGGTCATGCAAGCCAAGTACTTAGATAACACATATCCAAAGAGAATTTTTATATTATTAAACCCGCCACAAGGCTCTACAATGTGGAATTTCTTGGTTGCATGTAGAAAGGTAATCACCCTATATCTTACTTGGGAAGTTCAAAATGGTTTACAAGCAAAATTCTAGGAAGATTCTTGCGGTAGGCATGCATCTTTAAATACAGTTCATAATCTACAAATCATTCAAAATCTTCTTAGTTCAAGTTGGAGGGGGAAAGTAAGTGATTACTTTGAAAGAATAGAAGATTAAATTGGAAAATTAAGTTGGAGAGATGTCTCTACTGTTGCTTGCCTAGATGCTCAAAAAGAGGAATTTAAGAGAATATAAGTGAAAGGAATGTTTAAGTGTCAAGAGGGGAGGATAAGTTTCTATGGGATCCTTCAAAATCTAGAAAATATATAGTCAAAATGGGTTATAACGCGATATTGAGTAAAGGGGGAAATATCAAGCCTCAAAGAGCCTTGTCCTTCTATTGGGACTCAACAGTGCTTCCAAAGGTTGGTTGGTTTCATGGTTGGCTTTTAAAAGAAGAATTCTAACAACTGATAGGCTTGCCAAAATTGGGATAGCAACTCAATTTAAATGTGTCTTATGTGAAAATGAGTTGGATGAGGTAAGCCACTTATTTATTCATTGTCATTTTGCATCACAATGTTGGTACTTTATTAAAAACAAATTAAGTTGGTATGCTCCACTACCAAATAATTTGTGGGACTTATTTTCAAGTTGGCCAGTATTGTATAAATTAGCATTGTTTGCATGCATTTGGAGAGTGATTCCTTCTATAGTATTGTGGACCATTTGGTGGGAATGAAATAGAAGGATGTTTAGGAATGAAAAAATGAAGGTGGAGCAAGTATTGGAGAAGTTAGAATCTTCAATAACAGAGATAAAAAAAATGTGTATGTTCAAAAGGTCAAAAGAATTGGGTCATTGTTCACATATTGGGACTCAAAGGTAATGTAAAAGTGGACTAATATTGTTCTTCCATTCAAAGGAAGCTTGCACCAAAACCTAAGTAATAAATTAGACAAAAGAAAAATATCTTGGGTTCCACCTCCAAAAGGATATTTCAAGTTGAATTTTGATGGTGCATCACATGGAAATCTAGGTATATCAGGGGCATGGATTGTAATAAGAGATCCAAAAGGGTTCCTCATTTCAGATAAGTCAATAAAACTCTCGAAAGGAACAAATAATATCACGGAAGCGCAAGCAATACTTCATGGTTTGCAACTAGCATATGATCTGAAACTTGAAGATCTAGAAATTGAAGGAAACTATGAATGCATGCAAAGAGAGAAAAGTGTTTTGTTGGAAAATCAGATATGTGATGCAATAGGTATGGAATTTGTTGGATAAGTTCAGTTTTGTGCACATAAAACATACGTATAGGGAAGGAAACCAATTGGTAGATAAGTTTGCCAATATTGGATGTGAACAAATTTAGAATGTATAGATATATGGAAATAATATGCAAAATATTACATAGGGATTAAAAGATACTATTGAAAAGGAAAGTGTTGGTTTTTAACAAGTGAAATGGAGGTAATGTTAAGCACTATTATTATAGTTAGAATGATACATTTCAAATTATCTTGCAATCTTAAAAATTAAATATTTTTTAGCAAAAGGGAGCTTTTCAGGGTTCTGCAATATGGTTGATTCAACGACACAATTTATATGCACCATGGATAGTTGCATCATCATATTGAGATGACTCACAAACACAAGGTAGTTACAACATGGACATGATCAACATCATACCTCATAGTTGTTTAATCACATGGTATAGTTAATCATCATATATTTTGGTCTATTATGGAGCTATGAAGAGTACTTAGCATATACTAGAATATCCTTCTACACGTGGGGGAAGAGCTTAAACATGTTACAAATCCACCTATTTGCACATATAAATTTGGTAACAATTCCAACTAATCGCACAAGCAAATCTATTTTGGAGCTTTCATTAGTACCTCCTGCCAAATGGTTTTAAATCCACATGAATGAAACCAAATATGTTTCTTCAACAATGGATAGCTCTATAATATAGAAGAAACATTGTAAGGTGTATCATTTTTCCATTAACAAGTTTATTTTTTTGCAGGAGTGACCATCATTGGTTCTGACCTTGTTTGTTACATCAAAAATTTTAATCAAAGCTCAGATCAAATAGAAAGTAGCCCTCTAAAAAGAAAAAGAGGGTCGTTGTGTTGTGGCATGCATCTCGAATCAATGATTGGTGCTAATTAAAATGAATAGAATAGCAAATGTGATGTGGAAGCCAAGTGGGCATAAATAGTAATAAAAAGGCATAGATGCATACTTTGATGTTAATTTATGGTAGTCAAATCACATTTGTCTTTATCTTATGTGGGTGTACAAAAAATACCTCTACTGCAGAACAAATATTTGGTGCAAAGTGCTTCAAATCTTCACCAAAGATAGAAATTATACAATAGAGTTTCAAATATTTTCCAAAGCTAACATTTGTAAATACACATGAGTGATGATCTCATTCAAATGCCCTCAACACAAATTAATCCACTTCACATGGTATATGTCGTAAGGGTATATTCTATAATTTGCTAACAGGTGTCTAAATTTTGAAAGAAAATGATGCAAGGCAAAGAGGAGGTTTGCAAAATCATAATTTTAAGAAGATTCAAGCGTGTATCATTCCAATCAAGGACGTTGTGAAACTCATATCAAAAATGTGATTTTTGAATAACAAAGTAAATTCCATATCTATATTAGGCGCTTGGTTGGCAACAATTTCTTCAACTTGCAAGTGTTGTGGTGACAAAATGGCTTTCACTTTTTCTAAAAGTTTTAAGGGATTGTGAAGAAAATATTTAGCACCTTCTAAAAGAAGGCATCTGTAGAATCGTGGAAAAGTCATCAATAATATGTTGAAAAATTCATCAATAATATATTGGCAAAGTCATTGAAGAAATAACACATTGATAGAAGAAGGGGTGCAAGTAACTAGTCGCAAGCAAATCATTCAATAGAGGTTGCAGTCAGCAATTTGTTTCTACAGTGTGGCTTTACGGAATATTAATATATCAAGAGTTCAAGTTGATATCCTTTGTTTTCTAATGTTATATATCTATTGTGTGTGATGGAGATAATTATATAATATGGGTAAACTATGATTGCACTCCATATCAAGAGTTCAAGTTGATATCCTCTATTTTCAAATGTTATATATTTATTGTGGGTGTTGAAGATAAGTTTGCATTATGGGTAAACTATGAATGCACTCCACATAAATAGAGTTATCAAAGGTTATTCCTTGATACTATATCTAAGGTCTGAGGTATTGTTAGGGGTTAATTTTGGGTGTGATTGGGTTTCAAGATACCAAGATTTATCAATGGAATTCATTCCGAGAAATTATAGGGCACCATTTCAAGTGCAATAGTGAGAATTACCATTCTCCAAAGGTCTAGACAAAGATCAATTGTCTCATGTGTTTAAAACAGATTGTACCCCTATCTTCAAATGTGTGAAAACTATAATTGGGGATGATATATTGCAGCCATCAATACAAAGGATAATATTTCCTTCCAATTTGGCATCCATATTTGTTTTAAATATCATGGATTTGAGCCCAAATTACCATGACATGCAAAAAATAGCAAATGCAGTAATTCAAGAGGTCTTTCTATAGGAAAATTCTCTACTCACAAGTATATAAAATATGACTTTTGGCATGGAGAAGCATATATTGGTGGTGTCTTTCCTAGGAACTACTTAAATCATAAAGTTAGTTTTAGAAACATTTGTACTAGTATAAGACCGACACTTGAATTCAACTCATCAAATTACCTATACAGGGAGTTGAACATGTATCATTTTGAAATGGGTAATGACATGGAAAGGAGCTTCAAAAAAAAATACCATACAGTTTAATTTCTTTTAACACATCATTGTCACCAAGAAGCTATTGTCAGACCTCCAATTATGCCACAACAAGGAGAGTTGGAATCAAAAGACTCACAAGCAACACCAGTGGATCAAAATGTTCAGCCAGTCATGTTCAATTGACAACCAATCCTCCCAAATATGAATATAACAGCAAATTCAAACACAACTCCACCAATGAATCAAACTATGCACAAGGAAGGAAATGAAGGCAACTTCTCAGTAGAAAAGGCATGAAAAGCATAGTCAAAATGCTTAATGTTTTGTCAAATAATATAGCAAAAGTCAACTATTTTTGTCACTTGGTATGTTGAGATTTTGATACTACATCATATTTAGGTAGAATTAAGTTCTATAGTAGGAAAGGCTTGTTAAACATTGGAAAATTTATTGCCATATTCAAAAGTCAACTATTTTTGTCATTTGACAAGTTGACATTTTGTATCTACTGCATATCTAGGAAAAATCATATCAATAGTAGTGGTATCTAGTTAGGGTGGGTAAATTTGAATCAGCTACAACCAAATAATGTTGTAATCTTTATTGTTATATAATATAAGTAGTCGGCTTAAATGCCTTTTACATAAAAAAAAAAATACTAAATGAATGTTATTATGAAATGTAAAAATTGAAACCTCTAAATTAAACCTTAATCTGATAGAATCTGGAAAGTAACAATAGATCTAAGAAGGGCTTGATTTTATGCACCTATCACAAAAAAGGGTTATGTTGAGTTTCCTCCTAGGAATAATTCTCCCAAGGGAAAATGGGTCTTGCTACAGGGGTTGAAAATCTACTTTCACAATCCTCTAGTCCTTGGTCTACACTTCTGGTTCTTTTGGGTTTCACAATTGGAAATTCTTAATTAAATTCTAAAAGTGACTTTTTGTGGCTTAATGACAATGTTGACAACTTTACAACTTTGACAAATTTTGAAATTTTTCCCTTTTGATAGATCTTCAATCCTTCTTCAACCTAAGACCTGCAAAACACATAAGGGGGGAAAAAAATGTTTTTGGTGAATGGGGGTTTGCCTTGGTCAAACACCGTTTTTGTATTTAAACCTTGAATTGAAATGATAAAACATGAAAGGAATGATAAATTAACAATTTCTATGTTGCAACTCACCAAAACCTTGAAGGATCAAAACTTAGTACATCTCTCCAAGGTCTTGATCTTGCATGAAAAGGCTTGATTGATGATGTGATCTTGATGCTTGAAATTTGACTGGAATGTTTGAAACCTACATCATAATGTTAGCTCCAAAAACATGCATGAATGATGATAACTTTCACATGATAATTGAGATACTGAATGCTGCAACAAATCCTTGAGAAATATGCTCTTGAACACCTTTGACAATAATCTTATCTCTAGGAATAATCTCTTTCTTGCTCTTGGATTTGAATTGATAAAAAGACCTTACTTTCATAAGTAATTTTCTAATTTCCCAAAAATTAAACATTACAAGCTGGCATTTTAAATTGGAATTTGGATCATAAAAGGTCACCAAAAACATATTAAGATTTTGAATTTAGCAACTAAAGGGGACCCATTCACCCAAGGGAAAATGGGTCCTAACCTAAATTGCCAGGACCTTTTTATTATAGGGTGTTAAAAATGATAATTGCATTAATTAAATGACTCCCCTTTCAAAAATTGTAATTAATTAGGCTTTTAGATGCATAATTGGGCCAATTAGAGGCTTAATTAAGTCCAATTAAATTAGGGGACCGAAACATAGTGTGAAAATGTCAAGGAGTGCATTTTTTGACACTACATTTAGCCCCCACTTTAGTGAGAGGATAATTCCTACACTCAAACTCACACTAAAGTAATCAAAAAAGCATCAAGAGAGGTCTAATTGTACAATTGTTGGAAAGATAAGACAACAAAGGTCAAGGATGATGATCAACCCCCAAGATCTAAGATCTCATGACAAACCAACAAAGGCACAAAGAGACACATGCTTATGTTAAATATGCAACAACAAGACAAGATACATAAGTATACAACTCCAAAATTAGAGGAGAGAGAGAGGGAATGGATCAAGCCTCAACTATTTGTCCAATTAGTATGGATTAAGCCTTAACGATTTTTCCAAAAATGTTGACAAGTGGAAGTCTTTTTCCCACTATGCAAACCAAATTCAGTCACATGGGCTAGTGAAATTTGTTGTCCACTAAGTGAGCCCCAAAAACTGGCTAATGGGAAGTCATGCTAGGTATAGGCTCCCATTGTACTAAACATACCAAATTTATACCTCCTAATAACTTTGATAAGGCACCACAAAAATGGTCACAAGGCTAGCAAGTTGTGTTATGCTAGGCACTCATGAAAAAGGCTCCACTGGCAAGGAAGTTGTATTATGCTTGGTGGCCATGAAAATCATAAAGGATCCATTGGAAAGAAATTTGTGTTATGCTTGGTGGACTTGATACATGCAACGTGATAGTATACTTAAAGGGGTTTTTCTTAGTTCATGAAAGGTCTCACCTTAGGGAACATCATGCCTAATGTTTCCAAGAGAGGACTAGTCAAGGATAAAAGATTCACAGTTAGGGAATGCAATCCATAGCATCACCACTAAGAGGAATGGCATATGCCAAGAAAGATCACAATCTTGAAGGATATCAAACCCAATGACACCACCAAGAAGACACATCACATAAAGTAAGAAGACCACACTTTTAAGCAAATAATGAGTACGGACGTGTATACCCCCACTTTAAAGAAATTGCTAAACAATATGTGAGAAATTAATTTAAAGTAGAACATAATAAATGCCAATACATGAGAACTTTATTCAGAATTCCCTATGTCAAACATATGTTTCTGAGTAGATCTAAGTCATATAAAGGAGGGTTTCCCCCCATATGCAATCCTAAGATAACACATAAGGGATCCATGGATTTGGGTTCAACGTTTGTCATTGCTACAGTGATAAAACTGAGCTCATAATTGTCATCATTCCCCAAATAACTGATGGAAAAATGAGCACAGATGAAGAACAACACATAAGAGAGAAAACATAGAGACACTTTTGGGTGAACATGGAAGAGACTTGAATGTCTTGATGCCTTGCATCATCCCCAAAAGGAAAATACAAGACAAGAGAAATGGTTATGATAGATAGAAGAATGAAGATACAAGTAGAATAATGTCATGACAGATTCACTTCCTTTGTATCCTTGCACCAACAGAGTGACAAGGGTCATCCAAAGTAGGCTCACAAACATATAAAGACACTCCAAGAAACACTTTACAGAGGATCCATTAAACACGTGTAATCACAAAGAACACAAGGAGAAGATTAGTATGACACATGTGAGTCAACCAATAGCAGGTCATTTGCATCCCAATCTTGTTCATCATATACGAAACATGGATAACTAGCCAAAGGAACAATTATAAGTGATGTACTAGGAGCATCACCAAGTTCAAAATGTGGTGAGTCACTCTTTATAGGAGGATTATCATGATTGTTATCATTTAAGCTCATGGAAGAGGAAAACAATAAATTCAACTCATTATGCACTTCATCATCAATCTTAACAATCTCATCATCATCCAAGGTAATCACAATAGGAGGACTAATGACAATGTCCATAGAATTTTCTTATTGGTTTTGTTGTAGTGAAGGTGGAGGATTATCATGCTTTGTTTCAATTAGTGTTTGATCTTGATTTTTTGTTTTTTTCTCTTCATTTAGTCTATGAGTAATAGCACGATGTCTGTGCCTATGCTCTTAGCATTTTGTTACTTTTTGTACAATTTTTAAGTTCTGATTTTGTAGGAGCGAGTTTATCAACCAATGGTTTCTTTTCTTCCTACAAGGGAGGAATGAAAGGAACGATGGAAGGTTGTTCAACCACTTTCTCTTTAACTTTGTAAGTTTGTTTGACCTTAGGAGGGATAATAGGACTCATTTGGTTATCTCTTGGTCTTTTGTAGGAGATAGGCGAAGGATTTTTCATTGGTTGGTTTTGGTTACTTTAAAGGGATTTGGGTTAAATCATGGTTTTATCAATAATAGGAGGCTCAATCATAGGTTGAGGCATGTTACTAAGGGATAATTCTGCCATGTGCTTTTCCTTAAAAAAATTATAGGATTTGAAAAATAAGTCTTCATGAGGTCTAAAAGGTTCCATAGGTTCGGGCCAAAAGAAACCCAATGAGAAATTGCCACGAAAAAATTAAATCCACTATGATACATAGTAAATATATCATTTCCAAATGGAAATTTTAAGAATTTATGCACTACCAATGGGATGATATCCATGGACCATAGCCATGGGTAACCAAGCTTCACACAAAATTGGTTCAATGACAAGATGATGGAGAATAGGATATTTATTTGTTTTGGTCCAACTTTCAATGGGGGAGTGATTGAACCTATTTTAGGGCAAGAAAAACCATTATGCATTTTGATCTATTCTTTTGGTTGTTTATAATAAACTTGATAAAGTTCATGCACAAATAAGAACTCCTTGGTGATCACATTCTCTACACACACATGATCAATTAATATCCCATTAGTAGGCTTGTATTGATTCTTCTGATGATGTAAAGTGGACCATCAGGTGCACGTCTAATTATGTCATTTTGTGAGAAAGAAATGTCAATGGGTATTTAGGCTTGGCCCTTACGAGGTTGCACATCAATTAAACTAACCATACATTTTAAGTCTTCTTCATTTTCATTCATATTATTATTATTCTCATCTTGAAGTTTTTCAACATTCATCACATCATTATTGGCATCATTAGATTTTACAAAAGAGACTATGATTTCGCATGGGGTTGGTAAAGATTTGAAAATTTTAGTTGGGTGGGGTAACAAACTTATTTCCTTGGTCATTAACACCACCAGTCTAGATATGATTAGAATCAATGAGGTCTTGCACAATATGTTTAAGATGCTTACATTGTTCGGTATCATGTCCATTTTTTTGGTAATAATGGAGAAAGGAATTTGAGTTAAAGTTTGGATGTAAGGGCTTAGTTGTATCAATGGCTCTGACAGGAGGTAAGGTGACTAAGTTCTTACTCAAATTTTTCCACATGATGGAGTGAAGGGTATCAGGTAAAGGGGTAAATTGTCTACTTCTCTCCTTAAATGGATACGGATTTGTAATTTTTATAGCAGCCACTTGAGAGTTAACCTGTTGACTTGTTTGAGGTGTATTTATTTATAAAAAGCCCTTATTTTGTTTCTTGAAAGGTTGGAAATTATTATAGGGTACGGTTTCAAATTTCTCAAGATTGTTAGAAGGAGCTTTTTCTTCATGATGACTAACTAAATTTTGATAGTCACGAAGGGTCATGCACAAGTGTGTAAAGGAGTGAAACTTCAACATCTCAAGTTTAGCTTGAATATTGGTATACAATTTTGCAATGAACATTCTTTGAAGGTCGGCATCAAGAATCTTAATGTTGATTTGTGAGTAAAGAAATTGGTATTATGTTATGAAATTAGTGACCTTTCCATATTTGTTTTGTTTACATTGCATTAAATTAACTAAGGTCATCTTGGGACCCATGTGCACTTGGAAATGTTTAAGGCATCAACAAGTTCATTGAATGAACTAACTGAGTTGTTCGATAAAGAACAAAACCACTCCAAGGTAGTGTATTTCAAGGATCTAGGGAAAAATTTAGCCAAGAGCTTGTCCTAAAAAATGAAGTCACTACATAAGGTTGTGTATGCCGAGACATGGTTACTAGGGTCTCCTTTTCCACTATATTTCTCAAATCTAGGAATCTCTATGCCTTGTGGAATTTGTGCTCTCAATATCTCCAAGGACGAAGGGTTTATTTTGACATATTGTGATGGTTGGCCATTTTGACTTTGGTTTAATGTGGAAATTTATTGTTGGAGGGATGAAACATTTTGTAGGAGTTGGTTAATCATGGGATCATTGTTTGTGTTGTGAGATGGAGGTGAATAAGGTGGAGGTGTATATGTATTGGGAGGACAAGTGAATTGTAGGTTTGTGAGGGGAGATGGATTAGGAGATATGAGATTTGAATGCACAAAGATAAAGGGATTCCCAATGGAAATACCTAAGGTGGTATTGACATTTCTAGTGGGTTGTTTAGTTGTTGTAACAGTTGGATTAATGTATGTAGGAATAGAGGTCATAACTATAGGAGGAATTATATTTTCGCCTCGACTTTGAGTGTACCCCAAATTTTGAGCACAACTAGTTGTTATAGGAACATTTTTATCGATAATGTGAGCTAGGCTATGCAAAATCTCTATTCATTGTTCATTATTAAGAATTTTCTTCATGTTATCTATGACAAGAATTATAGTACCAACAATGTATTCAAAACTCACGAAGTTTTGCAATTTTTCTAAGTCTTAATCCATTTATCTTAGTTCTTCTTGAGGGACATTAGCAACCATTTTTTCAACATCAATTACAATAGTTTTGGGTAGGGTGGTCATGGGAAATGAGGTATCAAAGTTATGGTTCATAGTGGGTTGACTAGTATCAACACTATCAATGAAAGAGCTGGAAAACCCAAGATCCATAATGAGTGTAGTAGAGTGGGATGACATGAGTCTCAAACTACATCTCACGATAGTATTAGTAATAGGACATCAGGTTGTGAAGCTCATACAAGTTTCACCAAACCTAGTGGCACCCAAAATGGAGAATAGGCACTAGATAAATGCAACCAAACACCCTAGAATATGAAGTGTAATGCAAGTATGTAAAAAAAGATAAATTTTCATATTTTAAACAAGATAATTTACTGATTATGCTAAGTAAAAACATGAAAATGATGTCTTTTAACCCCAATTTTTATTTTCAAACAATGCACTCAATTTGACCAATTGAACCTAATACAAACAATGGCAGATTTTTCTAATTTATAAAATTGAAACCCAGATTTAACAACAGATCAGAATGAAGCAAATCAAGACAAATCACCACCCAAAAATTTGAAACAACACCTGTCTAGGGACATATTCACCCTAGGGAAAATGGATCTTAGCACAAGGGTTTTAAAAATTTAAATCTGAGTTTGAAGTTCAATGCTAGGGTTTCTTATTTTTGGTGGCAAACTATGGTTTTAGTAGCAGAATTTTCCAAATTTTGATGACCTAATGCAAGTAAATTTAGTGACAAATGTTGCATAATATGACACTTTTTGGAATGCAATTTTGACTTAATTTTTGAATTTGAATGATTGAACACACAGTAATATGCATGCGAGTTTTGGATTTTTCAGATTTTAAAGGATGTAAAATGAAAACCTAAAACCCTAAATGAGATGCAAACTTAATGCAATGTTAACAACCCTACATTAAATAAAAAAAAATGCAACACAATGCAAACTAATGCAAATCCTAGATCTAGGGTTTGAATGGACTCCTAATTTCAGAATTTTAGATGTATAATGTCGGGTTCAGCAAAATGAAACATAAGAAAATGGGATCACCAAAATGGAATGAAGAACAATAGGGTTTGATGCAGCTATATTTCTACTTTCATTGGGAAAAATAGATACCCAAAGGTAAGATTGACTTTCAACCTTTAGGTGAGTCAACCTTAATGGGGGTCTTGATGTTTTCCTTAAGACCTCGGATGGGGTAAATCAGCCTGAAATGCACTTTTGGGAGATGAATGCAAAATAATAAATGAATGAAATTATGCAATGTAAAACATGAAACCTCTAAATTAAACCTTAATCTGACAGAATTTGGAAAGTAACAACATATCTAAGAAGGGCTTGATTTTATGCACCTGTCACATAAAGGTTATGTTGAGTGTCCTCTCAAGACTCACTCGCCCAAGGGTGAATGGGTATTGCTATAGGGGTTGAAAATATACTTTCTTAATCCTTTGGTCCTTGGTCTGCACTTCCGATTCCTCCAGGTTTTATATTCAAAAATTTAAAATTAAATTATGAAAGTGAATTTTTGTGGCTTGACAATAATATCGAAAACTTTGCAACTTTGAAAAATTTTGCAATATTGACCCTTTGATATATCTTCAATACTTCTTCAACCTAATATTTTCAAAACACACAAGAGGGGAAAAAAAATTTTTGGTGAATGAAGGTTTGCCTTAGTCAAACCCCATTTTGGTAATTAAACCTTGAATTGAAACAATGAAACATGAAAGGAATGATGAATGAACAATTACTATGTTGTAACTCACCAAACCCTTGACGGACCAAAAATTAGTACACCTCTCCAAGGTCTTGATCTTGCATGAAATGGCTTGATTGGTAATGTGATCTTGATGCTTGAAATTTGACTTGAATGCTTGAAACCTACATCACAATGTTAGCTCCAAAAACATGCATGAATGATGATAACTTTGACATGGTGCTTGAGATATTGAATGTTGCAAAAAATGATTGAGAAATGTGCTCTTGAATACCTTTGACAATAAATCTTAGCTCTAGGAATAATCTATTTATTGATCTAGGATTTGAATTGATAAAAAGGCCTTGCTTTTATAAGTAATTTTCTAATTTCTTGAAAATTAAACATTACAAATTGACATTTGAAATTGGTATTTGGATCATAAAAAGGTCACCAAAAACATATTAAAATTTAAATTTAGCAACTAAAGGGGACCCATTTGTCCTAACCTAAATTTCTAGGACCTATTCATTGTGGGGTGTTAAAAATGATAATTACATTAATTAAATCATGATTCCTCTTTTAGAAATTGCAATTAATTAGGCTTGTAGATGCATAATTGGGCCAATTAGAGGATTAATTAAGTCTAATTAAATTAGGGGACCCAAACATAGTGTGAAGATGTAAAGGAGTACATTTTTTGACACTACAAAAAGGAAAATTTTATTTTCATGTTTTAAGAACTTGAACTTTTCATATTTTGAGTTAAAACTTAGATGAAATAAATAGAGTAAACTTTTGGTATGTTACATGTTGTATCAGAGCTACCAGATTCAACACTAGAACATATGATATCACTACACTAGTCTTCTATCCAACATTATGAGAATTTGATGTTTCAACTTCTTGTGCTAGGATGGTATGATTCAATATGACTAGCAAGAGGACAGTAATAAAAAATGAGCACTACTTGAAAGCCAAGAAGGAAAGAGAAGCCATAGTTAAAACTATAGAAGGAACTAATTACATTGGGGATATATGGCTTTGGGATACCGAGACTCTTAGTAGTGCTTTGACACACATCCAAGTAGAGAGAAAGAAACTACGAGAAGCAACCAAGTTCGTATCTCTTGTCTCACTAGCCAAGTCTGATTCTTTACCACTCTCAAGGGATATTACCGTAGAGTGTAGTGTTAGTTCACCTTTGATTCAAAGGGACCTTCATGTACCCTTGTCTCCTGAACTTATAGTTGTTGTATCTGATAATGCATCAGAGGGATATGTTCCCCATAACTATGTATTTGAAAGTGAATCTGAGGGATATATTCCCCTCGACTATTATGAATAGTCCTCTTATGTAACCTATGTGCTAAAGGATGATTGAAATCCTTATGATTATAATAAAAGAAAAATAAATTGGCAAAAAAACTTGTGCAAAGTTCTCTTATTTTCTTTACTGAATATGAATCATTGAATAATGAAATGTTTAAAGTTGATAAATAAACATTTTTAGGAGCTAATTGAAATGAAACCTCCAGGTGGGATAATTTTTGTAAGAATGTTTCAAACAAGAACTAACCTAGGGGTAGCCATGAAGTGGGTCAAACCACTGGAAACATCGAGTCCAAACTAGACTAGATACTAACTATGTTGAATGAAGCAAGGGACAAGATCGGTCACCTCGAGAAAGAGGTTAGTGGAGTGGGTAGACTAGGGCAGGAGGTTTTGAATGAAGAAGAGGGAGAAAAATCTAATGATCACACTACTCTAAGGAATCATGGTAGTGATGAATCTCAATCGAGATTTGATGAGAGTAAAATAAATCAGCTTGCTCAAGAATTGTCATCAGACGTGAGGAAATTCACTCCTCTTGAGTTTGAGGGAACCACCAATGGGGATGCTACTAAAGCATGGCTTACTGAGATGGAAAATAATATGAAATAATAAATTATTTTGAAGTGACCAAGGTCGTTTGGGGAGCCTTTCAACTATATAGTAAAGCATCCACTTGGTGGATGAACAAGAAGATGGAACTTGATCTAAGTTCATTAAAGCTAACTTGGGATGAGTTTGTGGAACTCTTTCATAAATGGTGGCTTCCTCAATTATAATTTGATCAAAATTTGATGGAATTTTAGAATCTAAGATCAGGAGAATCCATGGTGAATGAGTACTGGGAGAAATGCACTTACCTTCTCAAGTATGTACCTTAGTACTAGAAGGATGAGAAATTTTAGATCAAGAAATTCATAATGGGTCTTAACACCCAAATAAAAAGTGAAGTTGGCATACACAGTCCTACTACCATAGACCAAGTGTACAAAAAATCCATCAAGCAAGAGAAAAATTTTAATTCTATTTCTGTGTACTGTGAGAAGATTCAAAAAAGGTTTAACTGGTCACAAACCAATCATACCTTTAAGAAGAAAGTTTATCAAAAAGATTTTAAGAGGAAAGGAGATAGAGGATTCTGAAACAACTAGAATGATTCTAGGGGTGACCGTAGGGGTAACAACAACAACAACCCCAATAGGAATGAAGGTAATTTTGGAAAGCGAACAACAAGGCAAGGACCTGTAAGGGGATGTTACTTATGTGGTGGAGACCAATATGCTAATCAATGTCCCAATAAGATATAAGGGATGCAACATCATGTAAATACCTTACCTCCTTAGTAATATATTTTCTAGCAAAGAATCCATGTGGTGATGGACAACCAACAAGAAGAGTGCCAAATTACTCTAGTAGAGGTTCTAGGGACTTTACTTCGCATACAAATTTCAATTCTAATAGATACTGGTGCTAAAAACAGTTTTATTTCTCCTAATGTAGCTATTAAGTTATCTATAAAATTTGGCTTTATGGAAAATTCTTGGTCTATAGATTATGAAAACTAGACAAGAGCTAAGGTAGATAAATTTCTATTTGAGGCAAGGGTTGATCTTCTGAGTTTCTAGATAGAATTAAATCTTTATGTAGCCCCCTAGGATCATACAATGTCATACTAGGGATGGATTGGTTATGGAGGAATAGAGCCAAGGTTGATTGTCATGCCAAGACAATAGAGTGGCTAGATGACCTCGAGATTAGGGTATTCTTGCAAGGTACTCCTTGGGAAGTTAAGTTGCAGAAAATCTCCACCATACAGAAGCATAGAGATAAGAAAAAGGGATGTCAACTTTTTGTGGTAAAAATAGAAAAACTAGATGAGTGTAAGGAGTTCACCTTCAAGATGATGTAATGTCATATGAACCCTAGGAACTTCAAGAAGCCAAAGAAGAGAGGTAATGGAGCCAGAGAAATTAGATATAAGAAAATATCCTATCTTAAGGGACTTTGAGGATATATTCCAAGATGAACTACTTGGATTAACTCCCAAAAGAGTATTTGACTTCTCCATTGATATAGTTACAGGGTCATAACCTATATCCAAGGCCCCATATAGGATTCAACCACAAAAAAGCTAATGGAGTTAAAATCTCAACTTGAGTTGTTGTCAAAGGGATTGATTAGACCCAGTGTTTCACCCTATGGAGTGCTAGTGATCTTTGTCAAGAAGAAGGATGGTACACCATGCTTGTGTATAGATTATCATCTACTAAATAAAGCAATGATAAAGAATAAGTACCCTCTACCGTGTATCGATGATCTTTTTGATCAGATGCATCGAGTAGCAATGTTTTCAAAGATCGATGTACGGTCAAGATACCATTAGCTAAGGATCAAGGATGAATACATGTTTATTAAATATCCTTTAGGAAAAGGTATGATCATTATGAGTTCATAGTCCTACCTTTTTGGACTAACAAATGAACTTACAACATTCATGAACCTAATGAATAATGTGTTCAGGGATTGTTTAGACAAGTTTGTGTTAGTCTTCTTAGAAGATATTCTTATCTAATCCAAGAATGAGAAATAAAATCTCCAACATTTGAGGATTATTCTCCAATGTTTAAGGGAGCATAAGCTTTATAGGAAAATGTAAAAGTGTACCTTCTTTTAGAAAGAGGTGTAGTATCTAGGTCATGTGATTTTAGCAAATGGGATTGTCATTGATCCAACAAATATTAAAGTAGTACTTGAATGACCAGTACTAAAGACCATGCCTGAAGTCTTAAGATTTATGGGTTTGGTATGATATTATAAGAATTCTATAGCTAATTTTTCAAGATAGCTTTTCCCATCACATCATTGCAAAGGAGGGGGGAAAAGTTTGAGTGGTCGAAAAAATATCAAGCATCATTCAATCAAATTAAGGAGAAGTTAACTATGACTTTGATATTTAAAGTACCAAATCTAGAAGTTGATTTTATTGTCATCATAGATGCTTTGGGAGAAGGTACAAGTGGAGTACTGATCCAGGATAGGTGATTCACTGTCTACAAATCTAGAAAATTAAAGCCTTATGAGCATAATTATGCTTCACATGATCTAGAGTTGGTGGTAGTTGTCCATGTATTATAGATGTGGAGGCACTATTTGCTTGGGAAACCATTTGAATTAAAGACTGACCACCATGGTCTGAATTATTTGTTTACCTAGCTAAATCTAAATGCACGATAAAGGAGATGACTTGAGTTGATATTAGACTATGATTTTGAGATCAACTATATCAAGGGCAAATAAAATTGAGTCGTTGATTCACTAAACTGAAGGAGACATATCTCCTTGATGATATCAATTCATATTGATTTCAAGAATCAAGTGTTTTAGAAGCCCAAGGGTGATGAGTACTATGAGCGAGTTAAGAAAGCACTCTTGGATGATCTGTGTTAGGGTTCAGGCATATTGGAGCAATAAACATTAACAATTATATGCAGATTAAGTAACCCAAATATAACAATGAAGAATAACACAAAAGAGACCAACACAAAATTTTAACGTGGTTCACCCAATATGGGCTACATCCACAGAAACTCAACCATCCAATGATTTTATTATCTAATGCAAAAAAAATTACATTCTCATGAATACCATACCGCAACTTACATCCCATCCACCTATAACAATATTTTTGGAAGCTTCTAGAACTAGGGTTTTACAAAGGCATTTTCATTTTTCGGTTAAAAACTAAATAAATATCAACCCCTTGACGTGCGAAAAAGGATACTTACAGATTGTACAATATTTTTATGATCAGTCGCCACATACCAACAGATCTCCAAGACACAAGGCATGATGGAATTTACTTTGAATCGAATGTTCTACTAAGATTTAGAGGAAGGATCTATGTACCAGACTTTGAGGAACTAAGGAGTACGGTGTGGAAAGAAGTTCATACCACACCCTATTCTAGACATCCTAGAGTAAAAAATTTATTGGATGATGTTAAGCCATTATATTTCTGGAAAGGAATGAAGAGGGATGTTGCAATAATTGTAGCAAGTTGTTTAGAATGCAAGAGGGTGAAGGAAAAGTATCATCACCCGATAGGACTATTGTGTACTCATGAAATCCCGAAGAGGAAATGACAAGTCATTAGCATGGATTTTATGCAAGGACTTATAATGTATAGGAATAAGCATAATGCTATTCTAGTAGTGGTGGATAAGCTTACCAAGGTAGCTCATTTTATTCTAGGGAACCTAACAGACGAAGCTCCTATTATAGCTCATAAGTTTTTTCAAGAGGTGTTTAGGTTACATGGAGTTCCTGAGAAGATTATCTTAGATAGGGATGCTTGTGTAACATCAAGGTTTTGGAGAACCTTATTTTCTTCACTTAGGACATACTTGAACATAATTTCAACATATCACCCTGAGACAGATGGTCAAACTGAAAGGGTAAACCAAGTGTTATAAGATCTACTGAGAATGTATTGCATGGATCAACAATACAAATCAGAAGATTATTTACCATTAGTGGAATTTGTATACAATAATTCTTATCATTTCGCTATCAAAATGGCTCCTTTTGAAGAATTATATGGAAGTGTCAAAATCCTATAAGTTGGGATAAGCTAGAAGATAGGATTAGCCTAGGGTCATAAATGTTATTAGAAATGGAGGAGAAAGTTAGTTTGATAAAGAAAAGGTTAGCAAAGTAAAATGATAGGCAAAAGAGTTATGCGGATTCTAAACGTGTGCCCAAATGTTTCTTAATGGTAGAGAAGGTTTTAATAAGAGTTAAGCCTCATAAGAGTTTTATTAAGTTTAGGAATTCATCCAAACTTTACCCATGTTATGTATGTCCCTTTGAGGTTCTAAAAGAAGTTGACCTTGTCACTTATCGAATTGCTTTACCACCGGCTCTTGCTAGGATGCAAAATGCCTTTCATGTGTCATACCTTAAAAAGTACATACCAAGAGGTAATCATGTTATTGATTAGAGTGCTTTACAAGTGCATGAACCATGAGTGGTAATGATCAAGCCTCTCAAAGTACTCAAAATATGTAGGCTTCACCTATGTAATAGAGGGCTCTACAATGCAAGTTCTAGTGGGACCATTATGTAGAAGATTCTGCCACTTGGAAAAACTATTTAGAGATTAAGCAAAAGTTTTCACATGTTTTGCAAGCTTTTGAAAGTTCATGAAAATAATCTTTATTATGTTTTATGTTTATGTTTTGATAATTCAAATAATTGGGGATGATGATTCATAATGGGGGATATGTTACACCCCATTGTGTATTCACCAATTACTATTACTTTTTATGAGTAAATATGTTTAATAAATGATTATGTTTTAGTGAATTTCAATGAATGAATGAGATGTATAAATATACATTATGATGTGATTTCTTTTTAAATTCTTTAATGGTGCAAATGATATATGATGAATATGATTTTCATTTTATCGTCTAACTTCATTCATGATGCACTAAGCTGGATGTAGGAAAGATTTGAACCCTCCAACAAGGAGAGGGAGAGTATCACCTAGGAGAGGAAGTTGGTATGGAAACCAGTGGTGAACCTACTTGAGTAAACGCACACACTCACTACCTAGGATAAACAAGCCTTGTCAAGTCAATTTGAGCTATGTGTCAGTAAGTGTTAAATCTTGGTGATAGATTTTTAGGTTGGTAGGAATGTTTGGGTGATTGTCTTTGATTGTTTCATTGATTTTTCATAGTATTAAATCCTTTTATTGAGCATGAGATATACTTTGTGTATTGAAATATATAAATATATATGTATATATATTAGATGTATATATGTGTATATATGATAACTCATATATATGAGCGTATGTGTGTGTGAGAATGTGTAAGTACAAATACCTATGTATACCCATACATAGATACACCATACATGTATACATGTTTGTATGGATACATATATATACTCTTTATATATACATATCAATATATATATGGTAAGATATTAAATAATGATATATGTATATATATGTATATAACAAATATATATGTATATATACGTATATAACAAATATATATGTATATATTAATATATAGGTTGGTGAATATATGTATGCATTATTATAATATATGTATATTAATATCAAATGTTAAATTGAAATACCACTCGCATATTATAATGTGATGGAATAAGCAATGTTATAACTAAAAGTTACACGCATGGTATAATGAGATATAAGAGATAATGGTATCACATTTGGTAAGCAAGTGAATGTTGTTATAAAAGTATGCATTAACATCCATGCATGAGGTTGAGTGACTATGTGATGGAACAAGTCAACAACCACTCTCCACATTTGTATAGGAGACAATAGTTTAATATTTTGTGGTTCATTGTTGTTGATTGATTTGTTATATTTTTTTGTGTTTCTTGAGTGCATTTGTGAGAGTTTGATAGCAATTCCATTGAGATGAGAGTAGATTGTTGTGAGTTTGAGAGCATAGATTATTTGATTAGATTGGAGATAAGTTGAGTTTGGAGGAGGTAACAAGCAAAGTCTTAGGTGTCAAGCATAGAGTCACAAGTTCTTCATTGGAAGCTATATTTTCCAGGTATGCTTAGTTATTCTTAACTCTTACTCTTTTCGATTTTGATACTATGTTTTGGTATGGATTGCAAGTTTTTGTTCAATCATTTTTTCTCTTTGTAGCTTTTAAATAGTGCTATGCATATAGCTTGAATTTATATATGTCGGGATAAGGTATCTTAATAGCATAATATATTGCTACCATGATTTTAATTTTTGATTGACATAAGTTAAGTGAAGCTATCTAGAAGTTATTATGATAATATCCAATATATGGTATGATACATGTAATACTTGTATAAGTTATGTTGTTGGAAATGTAAAGGGATGGATTTAATGTTAGAAGTAATATGTCATTATTGTCTAGGAATTAATGTTATGTATACCTATATTTGTAGTTTAACCATGAGTGGAGAACCTATGTTCTTGGTCACTTATATTCCCTTGAAATTAGGAGGGAAGTTTATACGGGTGATCCCACAATAGTGGTTTACAATTTTTGGCAAAATTGGACACTGAAATTATTATTTTTAACTAAATGTTCACATTTGGGCACCTATAGCGGCCAAACCGTGAGGACTTATAGACTAGAGTCTATAAGTTGATGTAGACTAGAGTCTCGTCACATTTTCTTTATAGATTCTAAAAATATTCTTCTCAAAAAATTTGGAATCAGATTGCACTTATTTTTCCATCTCCCACGAAAACTGGTTTTTTTTAGAAAACAACATTTTAAAAAAGTGACGCACACCGTATAGCACATAACTTTTTTTCCATGAAGGATAAAATTCTAACTCTTTCGAATTTAGATTTTTAACTCTAATATCTAGTGCTTCCAGTTGGTTAGATTTTTTTTTATTGAATATTTATTCTTTAATCAAGTTTTGAAGTCAAACCAATTACAATTCAGACATAGTGCGATCGTATAACGCGTAACTTTTTTTGTATGTATCGAAATTCAATTTATTTATTTTTTTGAATCAAGGACTTCAATATCTAGTGCACTCATATTTTTCAAATTTTTTTTTGATAATCTGCTATTTTTCCACGTGTAGAACAAATACCTTCATTTTTGATGAAAAACCTATGTTTAATAAAACTAAAAAAACAAATACATAATAAAACCAAAAAATATTAAAATTATATTTGTTGGATAGCTCATTCTGAGGACTACCATAATCATTTGAAAGAAATTTTAAATGAATTCATTTGATCCCCCAAAAGGTAAATCAAAAGTGATTTTTTATCAGCATTTTGATAGGTGTAAAGGAGACTCATTTAGAGGTATGGTTTAAAACTAGCGAGCTTCTATCCAAGGGGGTTTGATCAAACCCTCTTCAATTGGAATCCTTAAAATGGAAATTTTTAAGGCTTAAATCATTATATTTTCTAAAAATATGTGATTTTAACAAAAACCAGTTCCTCACAAAAATTATAATCCAACTTTGTGGGATCACCCATACCTTAGATTAGGATAAACCAGAGGTTGGGTTAAACCTATTTGGTTGGTTAGATTAATTTAAGCATGTCATCAGTTTATAAAATGGAAACTTATTTTTATTATCTTGGGGTTAAACCTAGTCAAGATTTATTTGAAGTCAATAGAGTTTCCAAATCAAGCAGGGGGTGGGTGAACATACAATACCACTTCGTAGAAAATGGATTTGATTTATTATATGTATATCAAAACTTTGGCCAAAGTAAGTGTAGATGCCACTGAATACACTTTGTCGATTCATTGTGATCCAAGATTGCATATCTAGTAGGAATTTTCATGCATGTTAGGTGAGTATATAATGTATGACAACACTAGTTAAGTAAGACACAACACCATGCCTAGGTAGGAATTATGCTACAGGGTTTCCATACCAAACTCTTTGTTCAAGGGTAGGACCATCTTACCAGTTAGGAAGATGTGCGGAAGACCACATTAAGTTTTTGGTTGGTGGAAAATCACTTAGGTGATGCTCTCCCCAATGCACTTGGCATCTAAATCTTGTTAAATAGAAGAAGATGAAGATTGGACATCTTGACCATTATACTCTTGTACCATTAAGCTCTTCTAAGCTATGTTATGTAATTATGATTTTGAATCTATTTGTAAATGTATATGAAAATATGAATTCATTACTTGGGATTATGTAATGTTATTTCCTTCACGCAATGTAATTTGAAATAGGTTTATTTCAAATGTGAAAATGTGTTATTAAAAAGGAAAAATTTATTTCCATATTTTGAGAACTTGAACTTTTCACATTCTGAGTTAAAACTTAGGTAAAATCAATAGGGTAAAATTTGGGTATGTTACAAGTATAATATAAAGAGGAAAAGAATGGTGGATTCCCTTGGGGGTGGAAAGGTAATGAGCAGTTTTATTGGAGCAGATTGAAAAATCTCCTAAACCTTTTTGATCCATTAGAAGGTAAAAAGAAAGAGAGTAAAAGAATTTGGTTTGCATGGTGTAACAACCAAATTGAGAAAAAGAGAGGGTATTGTAGATCAGATAGATTTTATGCTCAGGGGGATTATTTTATCTTTGAATCTAATAATGAATTTAATTGTGTCCAAGTGGAACTTTTGACATTATTAGATCATTACCAACTTGAAGCAGTTATCTACTTAAAGACTGGAGGGGTTGCATTAAAGGAAAAGTAAAAGGGACTTTTCAAGCTTAACACATCCTTATTGGATCCCCTTAATTATTTGGATGGGGTGAAAAATCAAAGGGAAATCAATAAAGGGGTGTTTCTTAACCCCTCTACCACTGTGTTATAGAATAACCTCACTCCGAGTTTGAAAAAGCTACCAAAAATTATGGGTAAGAAAGTTGTAATTGATAGCAGGAAAGTTGAGTGCTTTTTGAATGATGAATTTATAGAACTTGGAACAAGGGCACAATTGGACAAAGATAATGAGGAGTTGGTAAATAGGGTAAAAGACACTAAACATTTCCTTGAGAAGTTTTAGGCCAAAAAATCATAGGGTGCCAAGGTAAGAGCTAAATTGAATTAGGTCAAGGATGGTGATAAGGGTACTAAATACTTATTTAATATATTAAGGGTTAATTTTTTTGTGGAAATAGTTAGAATGATTAAGGTTAACGAGAAGTGGATCCAAGAGGAGATGGAAATAAAAGGGGCTTTTGTCAAGTTTTACAAAAAACTTTTTATAGCTGAGGATGAAAACCCCAAATGTAGATTGGCTCAAGGATTCTGTGAGATTCTAATACCCAAGAGAATTATAGAGGAAATTAAAAATAAGTTATGATATTGTATAAGTAAAGAAGTAAGAGAGGCAATTATTTCATTTAAAAATGGGAAGTCTCTAAGTGAGGATGGGCTACCTGCATAATTCTATCAAATGAATTTGGATTGGGTTATTGAAGATTTGTTTGAAGTTTATCAAGAAGCTATTAGCAAAGGTACTTTGGGGCTTGAGATCAATCATGGTATTATAAATCTCTTGCCTAAAGAAGGTGACAAGAGTAACATTAAAAACTAGAGACCCATCACATTATTGAATGTATCCTATAAAATACTTGCAAAGTTGTTGGCAAAAATAATTGCTCTCATTATTCCAATAGTAATTAACATTCAAACTGGATTTATCAAGAAAATATACATCCTAGAGAACTTGATAACCAGTTGGAAGGCATTATACTGGGCAAAAAGAAGAAGCAAAATGTTGGCATCCTCCTCCTTGACTTTGAGAAAGCTTATGATAGAGTTGAGTGGTCCTTTTTAATTAATATGATCAAGGATTTTGGGTTTTCAGAGACATTCTATGACATGGTGAATATATTATTTAAGGATGCTAATGCATAAATTGAGATTAATGGTTCATTATTGGATCCATTTCCCTTGAGCATATCAATAAGACATGGGTGTACTTTATCCCCTGCTTTTTTGTGATAGCATTTGAAGCATTGTATTACATTTTGAGAAAAGACAAGTTAGGACCTCTATTCAAGGGTGTAACCCTCCATGATAATACCTCATTGTTGAATATGCATTTTGTTGATGACACTACCCTCTTCCCTTAATTGGATTAAATGAATGAGTAATCTTACAAAAAGATAAATTATTTTGTTAGGCTTCAGGCTCAAAAATATCTAAATTAACATTCATGTTGTTAAGTTGGGATCATGTTCCTCCTAGTCGGTCTAATAGAACTACCTGGCAATGGCATGGCCTTGAAAAAGTTGTAAGGCATCTTGGGATACCCTTTTCTATGAATCCCTCACTGAAAGAGATGTGGAACTAGATGTATGTTAAGATAGAAAAAAGGTTGAAAGGATGGAATAACAATTATATTTCTCTTGCAAGGAGGGTTCATGTATGCCAAAAATACTTGCATCCTATTTAATTTACTGTGATTCTACTTGGTTTTTTTCAAGTTATCAAATCAATATGGTGTAGAAACTAATCAAAGAGTTCCTTCGGTCAGATGGTAGGGGGAATAAGAAGAAACATGCAATGAATTGGTGGTGGTGTTGCAAAAGAAAGGAGGGAGGCATTGGGTTGAAAGATTTGCAGAAATAGGGAATGAACTTAGCAATAAAATGGATAATTAAAGAACTCTCTAGAGAATAACCTTGGAAAGTTATTATTAGGAACAACTTGAAAGAGGCTATCCCAAAAAAGCTAGGAAATGGTAAGGATTTCACATTCATGACACTATGTTTGGTAACTATGAGGTCAAGACGGTGGGGTTCATAGTTTTTTCCAGTATTTGGAGGCCTTGGGGATATTTCAAGGACCTTATAAAGATGAAAGAGGATGGTAACGAGACTCTGTCAACAAATTTTTGGTTTTAGATCAGTATGGTGGAATCTCTCTAACCTGAACAAGCCTCTTGCTCGTGTAAGAGGTTTCTCTACCCTCAAATGGGATAGGAAAGGTATCAAATGCTTTAATGATATTATGTGTAAGGAAGGCTTGAAAATCTAGGAACAATTAAAGGAAGATTATAATCTTCTTGACTCTCAGAAGAGAAAATATTCTATTATAAAAAAATCAATGATATCCTATGAAAGATTAAACAATGAAGTCGCCTTTGGCACCTAGGTATGGAAAGATGGTTCCCCACTTTTGATTGTTAAATCCACTAACCTTTACAAAATGTTAACCTACCCTTTGGAAGTACTAAACCATGTTAATACGATTTGGGTTCTCGACCTTAACAAGAGTAACTGATATAAGTATGTTAAAATATGTTGGTATAAACAAATCAAACCTAAAAAATATTGTTTCAAGTGGTTGCTTTGGTTAAAAAAGTTGGTCTGTGATCCCTCTAATCCTATTTGTGCTATGTGTAATGAGGTCAAAAATGTTGAACACATTTTTTTAGTGGTCCTTATGCTTGTGCTATTTGATCTATTCTTATGGGAAATTTGATGGGGTAAGATAGTAGGGATAAAGTGTCCTAATTTGAAATCTTGAGTGGTTATGTTAAAGGTTTGAGAAATGATGCTAATGTTTTTTTGGTATATCTTGTCTACTAAGAGTTTGTGATTTTTATGGAAAATAAGGAATGCACACTTGTAGCAAGACAAGCAAAGGATCCTTATTGAGTATAAAAGTAGACTCACTTTTCTTTTAATTGTGGAACAAGTTACTTTAACTTTGAAGATGCTAGCTGATAGGTTTCTGAAGATTCTTGATGAGAGGGTTGCTCCTCTATTTAAAGAAGATATAAAATATGTTGATTATTGGACACAAGACTTAAGAGAGGTTGATAGAAAGTTCAAGAATGACTATATTGAATTTCAAAACAAATACTCTAAGCTAAACCAGTATAAGATCAAGAGAGATGAAGTGATGAGGGACCTAGAGACCACACATCAGAATTTTGATACCAGTAGTTGGGAGCACATATCCCCTCCTATTAGTTACTTTCTTGGGTTTGACTCTTATAAGCTAAGTAGGAATGTTGATAAGGGTAAAGAGAAAGAAAAGTAATCCTTCATATGTAATATTTTGATGGATATTTGTTACTTTAATACTCCTGCAAACTATGATATAATACTTTTGATATACTTTTTGGTGCCTGGTTGGACTCATGTAATTAATGTGACCACCCCGGTCACATACATATTGTAACCATACTTTCTTAATTTTAATATAATTTATATACGAATTCTAATTTAAAAAAAAAAAAACTTGTACAGGAATGTTCTCACAATATCATTAGAATTTGACATACTAGTTATGACAATACAAGAAAGCACAAATAAACACAAAAATTTAATAATTTTTATATCTAATTTAATTTGCAAAGTGCATTATGCATTGTGTTAATAATAATAATAGTTGCATCCGCTCTAAGATTACTTTTCTCAAGCCTAGTTTCTTTTGAAAAATACATCAGATGTATCTGCTACACACATGACCATCTGATACATGAGTCATCATTGAATTCTGATATTTATTCTCATTCAAATACAAATCAAAGTTTTGTTGATTGCATTTCATTATTTGCATTGTATTGCCTATTTTTCATCCGCCTCCAAGAAATTTATTGACTATTGCCATATGATCAATATAGTCCCCAACTATCAATTTCTCCATGGATTTCATAAAATAAACCATCCCTTATTTAAGATTGGGAAGCTTTTCCATATTAAAATTCAACATATCCATGTTTAGCTCACCATCAATATTAATCACTCTAAACATGGAAGGAATTATTTGATTGAAGTCAATTCTCCAAACATAACATGTCTTTAATTCCCCTTCTCTTGTTCAAATAGGAGGCATCTGAAATATTACCAACTCCTTAAAAGGATTTAGCTCTTTATGCATAAATTCTTGAAACACATTATGATATTAGAGAATATGTTCTAATGAATCAAACCTTGAAATAATACCTCAAATATAATTAATACCATAAACATTAAAAATATCATGCGCTAACAATAGTTTTAATAATGTAATTTGAGCACACCGTTTGACTTGGAAACACTTTAATATGTTTTCCACCCTCGTATGATTTTTAAATGCATTCCTCAAATTTCTTTAACTCTCCCATATTTCCTCAACATGGCCAAGGATGCAAGATAACTTGTAATGCAACATATTGTCATTAAAACTAATAACTCTTTTATCTCCATCATCCTTTGTTGTTTTCTCTACCTCTTTGCTCTTTTGGAGCTCTTCTTTCAAATTTTTAACCTCAAATTTCAATATATCCCTCTTGACATAATATATCATGTGTAATTATTCCACCGTGTAGAATTGATCTCATGCCCAAACTATAATGGTAAAGTAATCTAAATTTTCTTCATTCAATTTTGCAATGTCAATTCTATAGGTTGTCCCTCCATTCAATTGCAACACAAATGGATCCTTCACGATTTTTATGTTGAGCATCCTTATTTAATGCTAATTGTAGATTTTGAAAACCATAACCAAATTAATAGGACCAATTAGATTGTTGACATAAGTTGACAATTATGATACTTGGGATTTGAGATCTTCCTTTGTGTTTTCATATTTTTACATTCTCTCAAGGATAACAGACACAAGCATTTGAGATGACTTAATTTCCTCTTCCCTAGTTTGAGCTCCTAAGTTCACCTTCTGCAATTGGTAATCTTAAGGAAACGTCTTATATTTAGTCTTCTCCACCCTTAGGATAAAAAATTCTTCTATCATGTTCCCTTGATCATCTATTGCGATGGTCGACAACCTTCTTGATCTCTTCTTCCTTATTGTTTGTACTTGGAAGGTCTCAATAAGAATGGAAAAATATCTCTTCTACTCTTGGACATATCTCCTTTTCCTCTTTTGAATGGTATGGTTTAACCATATTAGGAGGTTGGAACTCGCTTCATGTTCAGGGGAATGAATAACTTTTATATCATGTAACAAATGACAATATTAATGTTCCATCTCTAATTCTTCTCTTTCTCACTCTCCCTCTTCCCTCCCAAGTTTTCCTTCACGCAAAACTTTATTCAAAACCACCTCTTTCTTAGACACTATATGAATATGAATTACATTTCAAGGCAAAAGAGGAGGATAAGGAATGTGAGGTGATGTAGGAGCCGAAGGAATACGAGCCAATTCAAGAAAAAAAAAGAGAAATGAGAACAAGAAGAGGAGAAATATGAGGATGATAAATTGGAAAAGGAGAAGGGTTTCAAAGTGATCAAGGAGGTGTACGTGATAATGATAGAAGGGGAGATTTATGTACATAAGAAGAAGAGACAATGTCTAAACCATACACCAAAATGGTTGGTATCGAAGAGGATGGACCCTGAGAAGAGCTTTGATTTATCTTGTTTTTTTCAAGAGGAATTTCTTCTTCACTCTCCTCTTCACTTATTTAAATGATTATAATTTCTCCCCTTCTTTTCCTTTTAAATGTGATTGTTGAGAATCTCAGTTTTTCCTTTGGAGAAACACCAATCAAAAAATCACTAACCTTATTTGGTTTTTATAAGATGAGTTTTAGGCCCTAGTAACTCCATCATTGGGGAAGGGGATGGTAACCATCTCTTCAAACAAACTATAACACTATCTTCTCTCACTTTCATGTTTGCATCCTCTGTAATTGAGTAGTCGATGTTATAGATTAGTTGGTTAAATATCCCTTTTATGTTGTAAATGTGATCCAAAAATTTCCCCTTGTCCTTTAATTCTTTTAGCACCTTGGCCACATTGAAACCTCTTATCATTTCTACCATTAATCTGTAGTAGTCCTTCATACTTATTTTATATTCAACTTTACAATTGCACCATTGATCCTCCAGAGCAGTTTCATGTTTATAAAATGAACCAATGACCTTATTGATTTTTCCAATTAGATCAATTTTAGTTCTAAGATCATTGTACACATCTATAGCATACAATCTCAAACTTTGTTTTTGTAGTCTTGTCATTTTTCATGTTAGCACAAGAATATACACCCATTTTAATGGGTAAAGGGTATCCTAACTCATGCTTCCCAGTAATCATTTTATGGATCTTTGAAACTTGCCTACATACTTCCCTTAGAATTATTTTATTAGAAGGGTATCTTGGCAGCTTTAGAGGAGCTTTGTGGAATCCTACCACCCTAATGTAAGAAAAAAAATTTGAATTGGATAATTAATTCCCTTAATTCTTTAAATATTTCATTTTCTCCATTGAGATTCTCTTGGTAAAGTAACTTTATAATCCTTTGATGATGACATAGATGAAAGCATCATTCACTATGTAATAATATATATTATTGGAATTCAAGTCCAACTGTGGGTAGTGTTCATACACTTTTGTTTCCCCTATTTGCAAAGATCTTATTCCTTTCAATCCAAAAAAATTGCCTAATAGGAAAGTGAATACACCAAGTAAGAGGTCATACAAAATTTGTTGCTATTCAAAACATCTTCTAATTGTGCATGTAATGTGCTACTAATAATACTAGCCCAACATATTTTCTTATTTAATACCATTTCCAAGATGCAATAGTGCATGGACATGGGTGAAATTATTTGACATGTGGGTAACCATAGACCTTGCTGAGGAGTATGATTTGGTCCTTCACATCCTCTCATACTCACTCCTATGTTGTAACTTTTCCATTTTAAGTATCACCTTCCTAGGGTTAAGCAATAGTTTAGTGTTGATAAAATTGAAGCAACTTACAATATTCTTCTCAAAATAGGCCAATCCCTTGTTCATGTTAATTGCTTCATATTTTAGGGATGCATGGATCCCAAGAACCCTTTCAATCATGATGGATTGATGTCTAATATTATTTCTCCAAATGTTCCCATTATCTTCCTATGCTTATGATCATAGTATTGAGCACATGTCAATACTAATTCAGGAGATTGCATTGATATTGGGATTACAACCACCTCCACCAATCCTAATTTCACCAAAGTATCCATGATTGCTTTATCTACTTCATTATGAACTCTCTGGTGCAACTCATTCAGATCCACATATCCCAAGTTTGTATTGCAATTCCTAGATGCGGGGAGAAGATCTTGGATGATAGATAATAACCTTTATACTGATACTTCATCTTGTCGGCTTCTCCTTCCATTCGTTTTACATATTCAAAACATTATCCATTATAATGTAGACCAAATAAATTAAAAACTAAAACAACATCCCACTCATGTCTTGAAGAATAACTATCTTATGTATTATGACAAAATCAAGACTCTTAAACCCATACTGCCTTGTCAGGAATTAGGTCTCTGGGATATTGTTTATTGCTTTATAAAACCTTAGGCTCTTTAACAAAATTTATATCAAACACTAATATTGGCTTAAGTTATCAAGCTTCAAATTTTGAGAATTCCATATATTTCTCTTATCAAACCCTAATATTTAAGGTAAACACACTTAAAGCATTATTTTGGGGGTCAAAACTTAGTAGATACCTATATAATCTTATATTATGCATTTGTAAGGTTCACAAGGTATTCCTAATTTCCAAAAATCTTAAGAACATCACTTTTTTAGACCTTTGAAAACTTGTTTTTAAAAGTGAAATTTTGAGTATCAGGGATCTGACATATTGTCTATCCCTTAGGCTAAAAATCCAAACTTAGCAATATATATTCTTGATAACCAAGATCCGAATGGTTGTGTATTATATCTTTTGACTTCGATAATCACAAATTGAAGAGGTAGCTTATGATTTAAAACATCATTTTGATAATTGGTAGAATGTAGGTCCAACACTTGATTACCGAAATGTACAAATGATTATTTCCAAACAATATTCAACAAACAAAAAAATTGAAAAAAAAAGTACAACAAAAAAGGAAAACATGAGAAAACAACAAAAACACACAAAAGAAAAAGAATAGAAAAAGAAACCATAAATAAAATCATGACTTGAAACATATCTCAAGGCTTACCCACCAATTACTTGGAGGATAGAAATGAAAATTAAAATTCCCATAATTGAAGCTAAAACATGCCAACACTCCCACAACAAAGCATATAAATTAGTATCAATTATGCAAAACTAGGTTTATTTGCAAGAAAGCCTTTGAGGCGAATTTACAGAGCACACAAAGAACTACAATATTGCAACATTCAAGTGATAACTAAAACTATGCAATTCATCCCACTAAACCTACTTAATTATCACATCAAAGTCTTTAATAAGTGTTAAGCGAGGCAATTGAAAGCTGTGTTAAGCTAGAAAAATGTTGTGCAAGAAAATGTCATCGCCACCATGTATCAAGATTCAAGGATGTCATAAAGCACATATTGACAAGGAGAACCCCGATGACCAAAACTCCAATCCAAAAAATAAGACACAAAGTTTGTGCTCGACAAGGATGACCCACCATCACAACAAACCCAATAGAAGGGTCTAATTGCAAGGCATAATAAGTCCACAAAAGACAAGTGACAAGTTCTCACTTAATCACATTCTAGTAGTAGACCTGCCAAAACATCCCATGTATGAGAGACTCAACACTAAGACTTTGCATCGACAACTGACAAAAGCACAAACTCAACCTCTATATTGAGGTGCATTGTGATGTGATCTATTATCTGAAGTTAAATCAATAGACTTAGTTCAAAACATTGCTATTCTCAATATTTTTTCTTTTTTTCCTATTTTGTTTCTTATTTCCAATTTTTGAATTGTTGCTTTTTGAGGCAATAAAATCTTGAAACATAACTATTACCTATTAGCATAGACACCAAAAAATTTCAACCATGCATATAAGGCTATGCATATAAAGACATTATCTTTAGACAATTTCAAATTGTCAAAACAACCATAAATCACATAAACCATTGAGTATCAATCACTAGTCTCCATTTATAAATATATGAATATTTAATATTAAATATGCTATGTATCATTATATAAATAGATAAAATATTATTTATCATTATATTTATTTAATATTAATGACAATAACTTGTTAGATAAATAATATGAATGATTACTACATAATATTAATATTATATATATATATATATTATATATCATTATATAAATAAATAATACATTAATTATATATAATATTAATGATTCATTTATTATTATATAATTCATACTAATACTTTGCATCAACAAGTAAACAAACGTACAATAAAGCAACCACTAACCAACAACATTAGATTGCAGAAGCTTCCACATACATTAAAGATACATCTTGTTATTGATATTATTACTAATGCTATTATTAGCAATCACACCTTGGTGTGCAATGAGTACATTGAAGAGGTGTGGAAGGTCAATTAGGGAATTTTTTGGTCTATTTTTTGCATGCATTTGTGTAGTATGCATGGGGTCAATTGGTAGGCCATTTAGAAAATGATGTTGTTTGTGCAACAATAGTCTCAACGGAGAAGTGATAGCTTCAAATCAACTATGCATCTACTTACAAGGATTTGAACACAACTAAAACAAAACCTCTGAATCAAGAAGATACTAAGGCTCCATTACCAATAGGATCATGTTGTGTTTTCAATAGGGAGAGAGGGAGATATGGGGATAGAAAGAGGGAGAGATATAGGGGAAGAGAGAGAGGGGTAAGGAGATAGAGATAAGGAAGAATTTAGAGATAGAATGGGGATGAAAATGGAAGAGAGGGATATGGAGAGAAGGAGAGGGAGAGATAAATAGAGAGGAAAAAGAGATAGATAGAGATGGAAGAGATAAATATATAAAGAGAGGGAGAGATATAAATATAAAGATAGAGGTAGGAAGTGATATATAGAGAGGGGTAGAGATAGATAGATAGATAGATAGATAGATAGATAGATAATGAGAGAGATAGAGGGAGATATGCAATAATTTAAATATGGAGAGATAGAGATAGAGATAAAAATAGAGCTAGAGATAGGGAGGGAGAAACAAGGAGTGTGTGTATATGAGTAAGAAAGAGATATGGAGAGAGATAGAGACAAATATATATATGTATAAATATATAGGGAGGGAGGTAGATGGAGGGATAGGAATATAGATATGAGATATAAGCAGAGAGATATAGAAAGAGGAAGTGACAGGGAGAGGGAGAAAGGGAAAAATAAGGATATAAAGGAGAGATATAGAGATAAATATAACTTGGGAAAGATAGAGAGGGTGAGAGAGAGACAAAGAAAAAGATAGAAAGATAAATATATAAAGGGAGAGATGGGAGGAGAGAGGAAGATGGAGAGGGAGATATAGAGATATAAAGAGGGAGACAATGAAAGAGGGGGAGATGGAGAGAGAAATATAAGCATATAGGAAGTGACATATAGAGAGAGTTAGAGAGAGGGATACATATAAAGAGAGAGTAGGAGAGATGGATGGATAGGTGGAGTAAATAAGAGAGAGAGAGATAGAGATAGAGAGAGAGAGAGAGAGAGAGAGAGAGAGAGAGAGAGAGAGAGAGAGAGAGATATGGGAAGATAGAAATAGAGGGGGGAAGAGAGAGATAAAAGAGGTGATAGAGACAATTAAGAGAGAGTGAGGGGGGAGATAGGGATAGGGATATGGATAGGGATAGAGATAGAGATAGAGAAGCAATGATTGTGTGTGTGTGTGTGTGATTTACATAGATATAAAGATAGAAATAGGGGAGGAGAAATAAGGAGTGTTTGTGTTTGAGTGAGAAAGATATTGAGATAGATATAGAGAGGGAGAGATATCTATAAATAAATAGTGTGAGGGAGACAAATAGAGAGAGGATAGAGAAGTTGAGAGATATAAAAAGAGAGAGTGATGTGAAGAGAGGGAGAGAGGGAGAGATATATATAGAAAGATGGAGAGATATAGAGTTATATAGTGGGAAAGATAGAGGATAAAGAGAGAAAGAGATGTAAGGAGAGGTGATGAGATAGAGATAGGGAGAGAGATAGAAAGGAAGATATAGATGGATATGGAGATGAAAATAGATAGAGAGAGGGAGAGAAATAGAGATAGAAAGAGAGGGATACAAATAGATAGGGAGAGAATGAGAGAAGGAGAGGTGAAGGGATAGAAAGATAGAGATAAGAAGTTATATAGAGGTAGAGAGAGGGAGATATATAGAGAGAGGTAGGGAGAGGTAGGGAGAGGTATATATGGGAATATATAGAGAGAGATATGAGAAGAGAAAGAGAGATCTCTTTATATCTCTATCCCCCTCTCTATCTTCATATTTTTTATATATCTCTCAATCTCACTCTTCCTCTATCTATCTTTCTCTCATTTCTTCTCTTTGTCTATTTCCCTCTCCCTTTCTTTCTCCCCTTACTATTTTTTTCTCTCTATTTATTTCCCCCTCTCTCCCCCTTTCCCTCATTATCTCTTGATCTCTCGAACTTCATATATATCTGTGTCTCCTATTTCTCTTTATCTCTCTATCTCTCTCTTCATGTGACTATAGATCTATCTACATCTCTCCTCTTCTCTCTTTCTTTACCTCTCTTTGTATCTCTATCTCTTTGTATTTATTCTTTTATATCTATATCTCCATTTTTTATCTTTATCTTTGTTTTATCTCTCCGTATCTCTTTGTCTCCATCTCTATTTCTCTATTTCTCTCTCTTTATTTTCTCTCTTTCTCTATCTATTTTCCTTCTAAGTGTGTAATGGGTACATTACATAAGTTTTAAAGGTGAATTATCATATCCTTAATCAAATTACATGCTACCTTGAGCATAACTCCCTAGGGGCATGCTATCCTTGGATTGTTACATAAAATGACTAATCAAAAGTTACCTTCTCTCTCTCACTCTATAAATTTTAATTTTAATTTTAAATTTTAAATTCATTTTATTATATAAATTATAACAAAAATTCAAAAAATAAAATTATTCTACAATAATTAAATTTTTAATAACATAAATAATTATAAATTAAATTAGAAAATAATTCAATTAGGAGACGAGAGGATGTGTTTGAAGAGAAAAATGCAGGTGGTGTTGCAGGTCCATGACCATGTGTAGGTTGTAACTTGCATGTAAGAATCTTTCTTTGCATGTTGCATTTTCTTGTTGGTGTGTGGGGTTGCATGTTGGGGTGGATCTTTTTTGTGCTGGGGGGGATTATTTCGTATTTCTGATCTTTCATTGTTTTGTGGTGTGTGCTTGGTGTTTGGTCTCGTGGTTTCATTTTTGGAGCTGGATATGGAGTTGAAGGTTACTCCTTTGAGTTCAGGTTTATTATCTTTTTCAAATTATGGGGGCGAATTTCTCCCCTTCTAAGCATTTAATGTCTACTAATTTTTTGACTAATGCTTCAAATGGAGTGGGATCTTCGTGGGGTGGTTTTTATCGGATTCCAAAAGTGAATGGGTGTTTGGAAAAAAGTGAGACTCATCCAGTTCTAGTTATCCAGTTGAATTCTATTGATGAATATGTTGAGTATTGGAGAAATCATGCATCAATTTGCAATTTTATGGGTACCAAGGTCTCTCCCTTTTTTGGTTTCTTGGGCTCAACAAACTTGGAACCCAGAGGGAGACATGGATGTTTTGCAAGCTACAAATGGTTATTTTATGGTGGTATTTTCATGTATCATAGATCACAATAAAGAATTTGAGGGGGTCCCTACTTCTACAATCACATGAGGTTGTTCTTGAAACCCTAACACATGGTTTTCAATCTGATAGAAGAGCTTCCTTCAAGGGTTCTGGTCTAGGTGAGACTTCCATGGCTTCCAATTGAGTATTAGAGGTGTAGACACTTAAAAATGTCTTGACTGGTATTACACACTTAAATTTGATATATTAACATCATTTCATCTCGAAATCCATCTTCTTTTTGCTTATTTGATTAAATTAGCCTAGCTATTTAATTAAATGCCTCATTTTTCACCTATTAATTTAATTGACCTAATTGGGTTAATTCACCCCTTCTCACACTAAAATTTCATCTTGTTTAGTTTAATAATGTAAATTATTTAATTTAAACCCTAGGTTCTCCTTTTTTTTATTTAATAACCCTAGGCTATTTAATTAAATATCATTTTATATTTCCATTTTCATTAAATAAATCAGTAATCTAATGAATATCCTATTATTCTCCATCTTGCACATTTAAATTTAGTTTTAGTTAACTAAATTGCAAATTATCCTCACCTTCCCACTTGCAAAGGAATCCCTAGGCTATTTAATTAAATATCATTTTATATTTCCATTTTCATTAAATAAATCAGTAATCTAATGAATATCCTATTATTCTCCATCTTGCACATTTAAATTTAGTTTTAGTTAACTAAATTGCAAATTATCCTCACCTTCCCACTTGCAAAGGAATATTATTGGAATATTCCTCCTTTGCACCTTCCTCCAAAAGAGAATATTCCTATGGAACATCCCCTTTTGTGCACTCATTCCTCCAAAATATCTCTTAACCTCTTCCTAATTCTTAAGAAGTGTGTTTGTTGAAAGACACTTTGGACCATTGATTAAATTAATTGATCCTTGTCAAATTTCAACCTTGACCATGGATTGGAATCCTCAATCCATGTTTCATCCTCCTTTCATTGTTGACCATTAATTGATCTTTTCAATCTAAGCACTTGTTTTTCCATTTGATCTCCTATAAATAGATCGCTATTTGGAGACAAATGGATCCATCTTTTGATAGAAAATTCATGTTGAAACTCATACTTATCTTGCATCCATATTGAACACTTTTATTTAGCATATTAGATTAATTTCATCCATTTAGCTTAAGCATCCATTAATGGCTTCCATGGTAATGTTGTCTCTCAAAGTTGCAGAACTTAGCACTTTGGAGGAACATGGGAACATTCATAGGCTTTGGGTTACCTAGACTTGGAATGGACCTCTAGAGAAGGTTGGCTCCTAAATGGTAATCACCTAAACTAATATAATCTTGCAGAGGAAAAGGGTAAGAGGAAACATAAACTGAAAATTGAAAGCTTGAAAAGGTGATGCACCAAAACACTAACTAGGACCTGTAAAACAACTCATATACACAATACAAACAATAATAAAGCTTCACATACACAACTCATTTCCACATGTTTCTTGCATAAACATTTCATAAGAAGGTTGAAGAGCTTAACTCCTAGAAGGAAAGATACTTTCATAGTTAGAATATTCTCCTTTTTAACACAACCTATAACATGCAACTTACATTTTCTTCTGCAAAAGGTGCTAACAATGAGACAAAACCAGAAGGAAAAAGATAATTTCACAAGTAGTATAATTAATCCAAAAAAATTCACACAATAAAGCAGAAAAAATGAGAAGGTAAAACAACTTTACTTCATTGATATCCAAGGTATCCACTGTAATACATGTCAAAAGACTTATAGAAAATGCAGTCTTTTCTACCAAGGACTCCAAAAAAGTCACAAAGAAGAACAAGAGCATAGTAAGAACTAACTTCACAAATGAATAGTGAAGTGACTATATCCATCCTCTCTCTAAAATGCACCAAAATAGGACCTAGAACCTTCTTGGTCGTATGCAACAATAAAGCGAAAAATATAGCTCCTATATCTCCTCCAAAAAGGCTCCAAAATGCTAAAAAGGTCAATTTTTGACCATGTCCAACCATAAAAGCACCCCAAAAATGCTCCAAGTTGCTCCTAAAGACTTCAAAATGGTCAAAACAGTCTCCTAAATTCCCTCCATATGTTTTCAAACCTCTCCAACCTCCCCTATATGCTTACATTGACATAAAAGCTCAACTATATTTCCTTTGACTCAATCTTGAAAGCAAAAAGCATCCTTATCTTGCACAACGCATCACAATTATTAAAGTGATTTATAATTTATCACTTTAATACATTTTACAATTTAATTTCACTCTCAACTTGTGCAAAATAAAAGGTTGTTTGACTTGTGTTTGAGAATTATGCAAAGAGGAATACAAGGGCAATATATATAACTAAAAATACATTACAAATGTATTAGTTATGCAAAATATTTTTTTAAATAATGGCAAAAATTACCCATTGAGGGTCGATCAATTAGGGAAAAAGTAACCCTAGGACATACCCATAGGGACTTCATTCTCACTTTGCATTTTTAACCTACTTTGCCTTCATGCCGCCACCTAGGGTTTATTCGAGCTTTTTTGGGAGCTTCCATGGAGATTTTTGTGCAAGAAACAAGTTGGAAACTAAGGCTTGGTAAGAATTTATGTGTTTTCCACCATTTACCTATGATCATTTGCCTGTTTTGGTTGATTGTAGCAGAAAATGAATGAAAATATTATTATTTCTACATAATTTCTTCATTTCTCGGAGCATTCATTGTGTTGTGATAAACATTATGGGTTTCCATAAGCATTTAGATTTCTTGGCTGAGGGTTTTATGGTTTCGTCCTCAATAGGTCGTGGCTACTCCATTTCCTGTTATGATTGGCTTTGTAGTTTTGAACAAAAAAAATGATAAGATCTTTTAGATCTCTATGTGTATAAACTTGTCTTTTTCTGTGTGTCGAGCTCCTCCTCATTCTTTCTGTTAATTTTTAAAAATATGGGAATCCTTGTTTTCCTTGTGATGTCGAGTAGTAGTGGCTCGTAGTGTTATAATCACCTTTTCTATGATACGATCGTGCAAGATTATAATATGAATGAGATTTCATGAGAGGGTGGTCGATTGAAACAAGAGCTATCTCAGTCAGCTGTTCCACAAGAAAATGCTATTGTGTGAAGAAAAAATGGTTTGCAAAATGATTCAATGCCATTGCATAGTATGGTTATAATTCAAAGACTCTACACAACTTTTCCACTCCTTCATGAAAACTACCCTTTTCACTCTGGAAACCCTCTTCTAGCACGTCACTGTCACCAGATTTTAGTTCATCACTGTCTATTTAATGGCAACACATGCTATTATCCCTTGTTGCTACTATCACATTGTCTTATTTTGTAAATATATCCCACCTATTGTCTTAGTTACTTGGCACCATTCCTTACTGTTCTTTCCACATTGTCATGATTGTGCTCTCAAATAATACTATCAACTATCTGTCACACTATGATTTTTCAGCATCAACCATAAGATACCTCTAAAGCAAAACTCTTAACATTGATTGTCCTTCATGACTATATCCATCTTATTGTATCGTGCTATAATAGTGACATCTTCTATACAGAGGTTGATAATGAATATCCTTGATTTTGGATACTATCATGGTAATAGTGTTTATCTTTATAAGATCTCATTGTCCATTCTTAATGTAGCTATGCACTATTCTTTGCATTATATACCATGACTATCTTTGAAGGGAATTTATGACTTTAATTAACAACATATCATTATGCAATAACACCCTTTATGCACTGTCAATAAAATTGCATCTACATTTGGACATGGTGCTCCCTAATTGCTATGGTGAATGCTCGTGGTCACACCTGTGCGTATAATCATCTTCTATCTCTCCACTTCCAGGAATGAAATGAAAATGCTGCTACAAGTTTCTCAATGATTGAAGTAAACTTATAAAAGGTATTATCCATCTATGAGCAATATTACCACTATTTTTCCTTGATTTGCAAACATTATTGATTCAACACCACATGTCTTCTATGTGCTATAATCCTTCAACTTCTCATGATATAATGACTCTTTGACACTATTCGGCTCACTGTAAATTACTTTACTGTCATTTATGTGTACAAATGATATTTTCACAGTTTAACATTCATAATAGAGGTAAAGCATAAATACTCATTATTTCAATATCCATGTGACATGATTGTTCATCTTCTTATTATGTTCCACTTTAACAAATATGTTGTCATTTATGATAGTGAGGAAAACTCCCTATCATAGGTGATAAGATATGTGCTCCAAGTTGGTGAATATGACTCTTTTACACTCATCATCCCTCTTTAAACATGAGAGGCAACATGTTGGGCTCAACCATTGTGGGAGCCCATTTCACTCCACATGCTATAATATCAAATGAAGGTACCCCGACAATGAGAATTTCACCTATACCTGCACAGTGAACAAACATGTTAGATAAAAATAGTGAATCCCGACATATGATGCTTCGTGATTTTATGATACTCCTCTACTCTTCTGGATATTTGAGATGCTGCAAAATTGTTTCAATGTCATATGATAGTACACTATATGTTTGTTGAAATTGAATTGCATATGACGAGAAAATATATCTTGAGCTCTAACACCAAATTTTCTCAACTCATGTAGCCATTCTGGAGTAATGGAGCAACCTTTTGGAGGACTTAGGAGCTATCTGGAGATACAACAAATCAACATCCATCCTCACCACCCAGGCAATGATGGATGACTTTTATTTTTATATCCTTTTCTTCTCTTCAAATGTATAGTTTAATTTTTGTATTGCATTGAAGGATTTAATCCCACACCTTGTGTGGGAAACTATACACTTGTAATTATCAATAAAATATAGTTTCTATGCAAACACTTTTTCCAATCTTTCTCTTATGTATATTTGCATAATAATATGCAATCAATTTGATAATTCTTTGTGAATATGAATGAAAAATAGCAAAATTTAATGTGTACCTTTTTATCTTTTATTTGCAAACACAAACTCAACTCTACCTGATTGAGGTGGAAGCAAAATTAGGTAACAGGTACCTTAGCTTGCATCCATTTTAGCATATTTTTGAATTTATGGCTTACATATTTGAATTTTGTCTACATTTATCATAGATTGCATCCTCTTTATCAATTATCTTAGCATTTAGAATTTTAAATCTAGTTTTGCATCATGCTTCACACACATCTCATCAGTTTCATCACTTTTCTTCAATAAAACTGATTGGAACAAAGCTCAAATCATCCAATCTATTTTTAAAAAATGGGATTGGGAAAGGGTTCCACACTCGAAGCACCACCAATCCCCCAATGGGACGAGGTTTGTTGAGTTTAATTAGGATTCTTTGTGCACTTTGAGCTTTTCTTCAAGTTTTAATGGCTTCCTAGTTTAACTTTGCAAGAATTTCATTGCGAATGTAACTTGATTTAGCTAATTACATTGTTTTAAATTGCTTATTACAATCATGTTTAGCTTATTTAAGATTTACATCCACGAGAGGAATGATATATTACACATGATTGCACTTTTGTTGGGTAAGCTGATGGTCCCGTCACAATAAACATTAGAGAAGAGGGCCTTGTATTTGACCCGTATTTGTGTGGAGATCGATTTAAACAACCTACTTCCTGATTTTTTAGAACTTCAAGTTGGGTCTTCATCATAGATTTAGCAGCTAGATTATGAAACTTTTCCTTTTTTGGTGTCAAATATGCCATGAATATGGGTACTTGCAATGTAAGTTTCCTAAATTTAAAGCTTTTGGTTCTTCCTCTAGTGGGGTTTCTGCTAAGATTCCCTCTCACTTAGATCCATCAAGAGATAAAGGGAAAGCCCCTATGTCGGAAGGGGAAACTAACAAAGAAGATTTTACTATATTAAAATCTTGTTATAAGGGAATAGGGAAAAAAAGAACCCTCAAGGACAAACAAGATTATGCAAGTTTCAACCGCTTTGAGGCCCTAGAATATTTGGACTAACAAGAGGTTTTTTTAGATATGGGTATCTCTATTGATACTACCTTGGTGGGGGAGTAGTTGGTTTCTCAAAAAGTTGGCAGTGAGAATCAAGATGTTGGAATGAGTACCATGTTGATGTTTGGTCTCACCTCAGAAGCTTTTGCTTTACCTATTATTTCAATGAAGGTTGTGGTGGAGGTTGATCCATCCAAGGACCTTACGGTTTCACATTCTTTGGCTCTGGTTCAAGATTCTAGAAAGGGCTCCTTGGTTTCCTCGTCCCTAGGGTTGCATCAAAAAATCTTTAAAAAGGGGAACTTAGAGAAGCCTTCCAAGGCTGGGAGGAAGAAGGATTAGGATAAAATCAAGGTAATGGGTGAGAATTTGGTGGAGTAAGGCTCTGTAAAGCCTCTTGAATCCAATTTTTCTAAACCCCAAAAATGATTTCTCTCTTGGAATGTGAGGGGTTTGAACAACATCCCTTGTCAAAAGGCTATTCGGGAATTGATAAAGGCTCATTCCCTTGATATTTTATTTATTTAGGAATCTAAGTTGTCTTTAGAGGGTATGGCTAAGATATCTTCCAATATTTGGTGGAATGTCCAATACTAGTGCATTGGGGCATAGGGTAGTGCTAGTGGTATTGCTTGCTTTTGGGACAAGCAGAATATCTCCCCTTTGTAGTGGATTGCAGGTCAATTTTCCTTGTCCTTTTGTTGCTTCAAGTTTTTAGTCTGGTGAGATCTTGTTGCTGTCTAATGTCTACGCTCTTATTGAATTACCTAACAAGGTTGATCTATGGGACCATATAAGGTATGTGAGATATTTATCTCCTTTGTTTCCCTAGGTTGTTGCTAGGGATTATAATTCCATTCTCAACCTAGATGAAAAGAGGGGTGGTTTAGATCGTTTGGAGTCCTCTTCATCTTTGTTCAGTAATTATATATCCCATTTAAATTTGATTGATATAAAGCTTCTCAACAGGTTGTTCACTTAGATTAATAGGAGATGCAGGGTGCACTCTATCTCTGAGAGGCTAGATAGGTTTTTGGTCTCTAGCTTTTGGTTAGGCAACTAATGGATATCCAGCTCTAAAATTCTTGATTGGAGAGGCTTAGACCACTGGCCTATAATTTTTTTTCCAATTGGTCAGGAAAGTGACAAGAATCCTACCTTCAAATTTCAATTAATGTGGTTGCGGGATCCCTCTTTGCAAGATCTTATTAAAGTTTGGTGGTCTAATGGTCTACCTTCTCATGGGACATCGATGTACACGTTTGTGAAAATGCTTCATTTTATGAAATTTCAATTAAAAATTTTGAATAGAGAATGCTTTGGAAATGTCTTTAAGGAAAAATTTGAAGCTCAAAACCTTTTGGATATCATCTTTAGGCAAAATAAAGATCAAGGGATTACTCAAGAATGCCTTAAAGTTGGAGCAGATGCTTTGGAGAGGCTTTTTAAATGGGAGTTGAGGGAGGAGTTGTTTTAGAAGCAAAAGTATGGGATCGACTAGCTATAGGAGGGAGATAGGAATAATGCTTTCTTCTTTAACTATGTCAAAGTTATAGGTCATGGGAATCTTATCTCCTTTATTGTGTCCTCTCAAGGTGCTCAATTATCTTCTTTATGTGACATCTCTCAAGAGGCAACTGAGTATTTATCTTCTTTATTCTTAGAGGACTCTCCTGAGAATTCAGAAGAGGTGGATTAGGTCTTGGAGTGTATCCCCTCTATTATTTCCTATCAAGCTAATACTACTCTTATTTGACCAATTTCCCTTGATGAGTTGGAGGAGGTGGTTTTCAACATGAAAAAAGGTAAGGCCCTTGTTCTGGATGGATTCCCTATTGAGTTTTTTATAGGAATATTGGGAGATTATCAAATGGGATATTTTGGAGGTGGTGCAAGAATCACAAGTTAGTAAAAAAATGTTGAAAGTCATGAACTCTATGTTTATAGCTCTTATTCCCAAACATGAGGGTGCTAATTCTTTTGATCTATTTCGACCAATTACCCTTTGTAATGTTGTCAGTAAGATCATATCCAAGTTGATTGTTGAGAGACTTGTTGGCATTTCAATTCACACCTCTAGAATGTGGATTGGAAACAAACAACTATGCACAATTAGACTGCTCTTCAAATTAGGAGGGGAAGCTCCCTCTTTGTTGATTATGTTTAAAAATAAATACAATACTACTATTGATCTTTTTATTCTCAGTTGAGAGCATAAGGTTATAGAATACTTTGCGTTGCAGCTGAGCTTTTCTCTAGTTTCGTAACTTCAAACTACAACTAAGTCAATTCTAATAACGCTTCTAATGACTTAAGTAAATTCAGAGCTTGAGAATTAGAAGTAAATAAGGAATGATTGATTTGACACAAAAGCTTAAATAAACTTGCTTCCAGAACACACTCGAAGACTCATTGTACTTATTAGATGTAAGCTGAAATAAAGATTACGAAACAAAAACATAAGAAAAAGTATTGAAATAGATTTGAGAAAGTAGATCAAAGTAAGGCAGGCATGATATTTCCTTGATTTTATAACAGAAAAAAACACTTATGGGACAACAAATTGTAGAAAAATAGGCATATGATATGCAATCAAACTAGATTACACTTGAAACAAAAGTGAACAAACATTCAATAGAAAAGTTGCAGGAAAAATAGGCTCAACAAATTTTTTATCACAACAACGATTAAAAATAAATGGGAAAGGTTGCTCTTATTTATACACAAACAAGGAGTAGGGAACCCTAAAATCTCCTTATTTTTAACAACTAGTCTTGCCAACATGTAAGCTTTATTTCTAAGACTAAACAAAGATAACTAATAGTTAATGAGACTACAAACATTACTTAAGTGATCTAACAACAAGAAAAGCTCCAACTATACATTTGATATTTCCAAAGAATAGATAAGCATGAATGAGAAAAACTATATTAACTTGAAAAAGGCATCAAGTTAACTGTTGCTTTTACTTGAGTTATATTCTTGGAAATCTTTGCATGCTTCAACTGGTAGTTCACTCATTGGTAACTTGAAAAATCATATCCTCCAAAAAGCTATTAACTGCCTCTTCATTAGGAACATTGATACTATCTAGAATGATGTACTATTTTTCCAACATCTCCTCATCATCTATGATCAAACTTAGCAATTATTTCCTCTTTTCAGCTACTTCATCAAATTTGTTGACATTGTGGCAACATGCTTCATCTTGCAAGCAACAAGATCACCATTAAAACTACCACGTACAAGGTTTTGAAACTCTGTCTATACTTCACTGCGATCAAAGTAAGTGTCATCTTCATGTCGATATTGACAAGGGATTTGTGACACAAACATATTTACGAACTTGAGAGTATTAGCAACCTTTTGTCTATATCCAACCAACTCTACAAATATTTCTTCGTAGGTTTTTACTTTGAAGAGGTGTTGTTCTCTCCAAGCAAAAATATTCTTCTTGCGTTCTTCTATAATGATTGAATCATAAGTTGTCCTCAAGTCAAAAATGGCGATCTCATCTCTTGGTTTCCTTTATGCTATATTTTGGTCAAACTCTTGAATCCCTAAGTGAAAATCATCGGAATTATACCTCAATTGGTACATCTTTGTAAGTATAAATCTACCCTTGGTGATGAATTCTTCTATCCAATCTCTCATATGTTTTTCGTATATGACCAATTGACTTAGCTGATGATCTGCAGGTGACTCCAAAATTTGTGGAAGCAACAAGGTGGCTTGTGAAGTACCATGAAGGAGATTGAAAATGTACTGTTGTAGTTGTCAAATCTCAGCCTTGAGGGATACCTTATCTTCTCCATCCTTGAGCACTCGTTCCTTCAGATTATCTGTTGCAACCTCAAAGAGATTTACATTAGTATATCAGGTGCTTCTTCTGAGATTAGCCTTGACAACCTTCAAGTCATCAATTTCAACCTCATCAACATTCTTGTCCTCAAGAGGTGTGGAAAACTCAAGAATGATCTCGCCTTCATAATTCTTCTCCATATGAACTTGCTTCTTAAGTTTCTTCTCTACTATGTCTTGGTAAACACTATAAAGTTCTGAAAAGTTTAACTGATAAGATGAATTCCTCCTCTTCCTACCCAACAGGTTCTCAAGCCAAGATGAGGAGTCTCTACTAAATTCTCTAGGAGGATCAGTTCCAACTCTAGCAACTCTTGATGGATCAATAGGTGTTGAGACATTGCAAATTGGTGAATCGCCTTCTGAATCTATATGAATAGGAGAAGACCTTAGCGATGATGGAAGAACAAGAGATGGAGGCTTCACTTCAACTTGTTATGCTGACTCAACTGGAATTTTTGGTGCATTTGTTGACTGTTCATGTTGATTCACCTTTTCCTTTAAGCTCTTTGTCATTCTACTAATCTTGGTATCTTCTAGAGGATTTCTCATAGATTTCGCTCTTAGTTTTGATCTAGAAGAAGGTAGAGATGATTGAACTATTGATGGCTCTACAACTAGAATAACTACCTTTTGTGTCTTCTTATGAATATCCTGCTATTCTTGATAACTCGACTTGTTCTTTCCTTAATTGACGTGCCCTCTTTGGCAAACCAATCAACTTGTCAAAGTGCTCATTGTTCAATTTGGTATTGGGCATACATGGGAATTAGAACTTCCCCATAATCATTTGAAAGTCCTTCCACATCTTCTAATAAGAAATCAACCATCTATCAAAGAGTAAGTCTGGAGTAGTTGCGCTTGCACACTTCGAACTCATCTTCACAATTAGTCCATAAATCTTCAATTGTGGGCACATGTGCATGATTCTGACCAAGAAGAGTTGTTAAGACACCATGAGGATCATATGAACGTCTCTTCTTGAGGAGATTGAGACCAAACTTTGACATTTCATCGATCATCAACTTAGCATCAATGCTGATCTAAATCTATATATACTCATCTCAAACGGGAAGCTGAATGCAAGCTTGCATCTGTTACACAAAAAATGTGTGCACTTCGTGTACTTGCCTTAAAAAATCCATGAACACGACCTCATCCATTGGATATCTAGGAAGCATGACTGGATCACCTGAGAAGCTATATACTCTTATGTAGAATAATTTGGGGAATTGGATAAACCAATCAACCCACTCTTTCATTTCCAATCTAGCATCTAATGAAATATATATATGCAACTCATTATCAAGATCTCGCACCATATGCATCAGGAATAAATCATTCACCCGCTTGTAACATCGTTTAGATTTTGAAAACTCTAGCTGTGGGTAATGATCATACACATGTTGAGCACTTAGAGTTCCAACGACATTCAAACCTCTAAACTTGCCTTGAAATGCCATTAGACATATGAGGTAGGATATCACGTGGAATTCATGGGCCTTGAAGATTTATGTCATTTGATGGTGGAGACTATCACTGATCAATACCGGTCAGTCATATTGTTCTGTTCTGTCAACAATCTGGGAGATGATGTAAAACATCCAAGGATGAAATTTATTTGCTTCTGCTTGACCTGTTACTCGGTTAAGAAAAGTAATCATGACTGCATATTCCTCCTTGAACTCATTGCGCCCAATATTTTTTGGCAAAGTATTATGCTTCTCTTTCAACCACTTCTAAGCCATTCTTTTTTGACACTTGTCCTTTTGTGCATACCACACTTTTTCACATTCTTCAATAGATATGATGAATTTTTTCATCCATGGTAGTATTGCAAAACACTTCTCAATATCTTTCGGCTTGAGGTTGTAAATAATACGCCCATCTGCTAAGATAATTTCTCATGAAGTTGAATTGTGATGCTTGACACAAGCAATTATGAATTTACGGCTCTTCACTGAGATGGGGATAGAATCTACTGCAAGTAACCTAGAATGATCAAGATTCTTGACTGCAATATTTCTTGCGCCTTGCAAAACATGCAAATCAACAATTGGAAACACATGATGCAAGTCAGTTTTGAATGTTCTTAGGAAATTGTGGAGCAACATTGATTTGGTCTTGATTTATATTGGAGAGTACCGCATGTTGAAAATCAAGAACATGCAAGATTCCCTAAAAAGTAGGGTAAAAAAAATGAGGTTTGGGTTTTGTAGACAATCTCGTTGTGAAGAGACCTAGATCGTCAGATTTTGAAAAATCTGAGTTTTTCCCAAAAAAGAAAGATCTAAAAAATAGGGGCCGACATGTAAATTTTTCAAAAAAAGATGAGGTATGGGTTTTGTAGATAATCTTATTCTGAAGAGATCCAGATCATCTAATTTTGAAAAAATTGAGGATTTCTTGAGCATGTGTGAAAAAGTAGATTCTCTTGAAAATTTATAAAATTTTCCAATATTCAAGAGGAGTAGAAGGCAAGTAGACCCAAATTGATGAAAGTTGAAAATTTTGACCACCTGTTTCTGAAAAGTGATTCCCTAGAAAAATAGACCATGAAAAAGTGTGCTTCTATGATTTCCAACCTCGAATCCATGAAGAATGTTGAAAAATCACTTCTTTTGAGCCTCCAAATCTTGATGAGAAGAAAAAATTATGTTTCTTCCTCTGAAATCCAACCTATAAATTATGAAAAATGAATGCTCAAAGCTTTCTTAAATAGGTTTTAGAGATAAAAAATGCTTTTATGCAAAACCCTATTATTATGGAGTTTGCATGCAAAAATATCTGACTTCATTTGCGTCATCACAGAGAATTCCTAAAAAATAGGGCAAAAAAAGCATGCATTCATGAAGACATTTTTTTGAAAACAATTCTAAGTTAAGATGATTTGGGTGTCTTCCTTAAAATAAGGCACCCATCTTCACCAAAGAGTTTATTTTTTGAAATTTTTAACTTTTCATTCTTCGTTCACCATTGAAGCCTACTTTTGACTTTCTCGATCCGTCAAATTGGCACTATTGACTGATAATCTTTGTTTGATCATGTCAATCTAATCTTTGACCACAGTTGAAGTGATCCCTAGCTTCATTTCAACATCTGACGTCATATGATTGTGTTTGCAAACCCTCAAGGTTGTTGATGGATTCTGAATTGAAGAAAACACAGATGAAGTGAAAAATATTCTAAGTTCTAGGAAAAAAGGCGCCCTCCTTGAAATAAGGCGCCTAAGTCTTCTTGACATAATTTTTTTTGAGATTTTCAATTTTTTTGGTTTGCGTGTCTTCGACCCCTTGTTCAAGCATCATTTTTTACCAATCTGTGAACAACTGATACTGAAATTCATTCAATCTGACAAGCCTAATCAAATATGAGAATAATGATACCTCATACCAATCTTCGTTACTCATTTGACAGATTCTATGAAAGTCAAAACTGGGCACATGAAGAAGTTTTAATGTTTTCCAAAAAACAAAAAAATCTAAGTGTTGGAGTCTTGGGCACCCTCCTTGAAATAAGGCATCCAAACCTTCCAGACATAGAATATTTTCACGTTTTTCAAATTTTTGGTGACTTTCTTCATTTTCTATGTTTTCACCTCTGTTCAATCATGATTCTCGCTGTTTGATATGTCCTCTGAACTAGATGATGAATTTGTTGAAGAGTTTGAACATATCTAATGATGACCTCTAGCTTTCCAAACCCTATAAACTATTTTTTATTGCATTTGACTGGATCTAAACTAGGTCGAGGAGTCAAATTGCACATTTTCTAAAAAATGAAAAAAATGTTAAGGCATGAAACCCTAGGCGCCCTCCTTGAAATAAGGCACCTGAGTTTCCCAAAGATAGTTTACTTTTTGAGTTTTAAAACTTTTTTTATTCTTCGTTCACCATCTTTACCAACCGTGTTGATCATTGTTGTTGACTGCATTGATTGTGTTCATCGTTGTGCATACATGATTTGCAAAAACTGAAAAACTGGCTAAGGCATTGACTGCCAAGCACCTCCCTTGAAATAGGGCACCTTTATTTTCTAGACTTAGAATATTTTTCATAGTTTTTGCTATTTTTAGATTCCTCTCCTTCATTCACTATTTTTCGAGCATCTTTTTTCGTTGATCGATCTATGTAGCGTTTGAGACTTTGAATCCGACACCTAGTAGTCAGACATCCTCCATTCATGACTTTAGAGGTCCCGATTTAATTTTTGAAAAAATGAAATAGATCCACCAGAGAAAAACTTTTTGAGGATTCTGATTGGACCGACGTGATTAGGACGTATTTTTAACCAATCAAAATTAGTTTGAGCCCTCCATGCAAAGATTCTATTTTTATAATATTTTCTAAAACGTAGGGCTGAAAAACTAAGATCTAGTTTGTAGAAAAAATTGTTCTAAAGAGACCCAAATCGTCAAATTTTCAAAAATCTGAGGATTTCCCGAACATGCGTGATTTCCTAAAAAATAGGGGTTGACATGCAAATTTATATTTTTAGAAAATTTTGCCAGTATCCTTTTGACAACAAACCCAGAAAATCCCTATGGTCTATTTATTTTTTAGAAATTTCTAAAAATAGAAAATGTCTATTTTTAGAAATTTTGACCTTTTTTAACTATTGACAACAATGTTTACAAGATTTTAACCACTTTTACAAAATGCCTTGATGAAGAAAAAAATTTAAATTTTGGGTATTACAAGACTGAATCCCTAGTTGGTTCATGTTATCTCGGAAGAGCATGGAGGTTTTTTGGTTGACAAACATATCCAGGATGGGATTGTGATTGTAGCTGAGGCTAGATCCATTCCATGGGGGTTTCAAAAGAGAAGGTCATGTTTATCAAATTAGACATGGCTAAGGCTTATGATTAGGTCAAATGGTCCTTTCTACGCAAGATTATGTGTGCCTTTGAGTTTGGTGAGGATTGGATTAATTGGGTTATGAGTTGTGTCATGTTGGTGTCGTACTCTATGCTAATTAATGGTGTGCCTTCTTCTTTGTTTGGTGCTTCTAGCCCATCTAAGCCAAGGACTTATTTATGAATGGTCTTGGGGTAAAGACTTGTCTCCTCAAACCCATCTTCAATTTATAGAGGATACTGCTTTCTTGGGTGTTTCCAAACTCGTGGAAGCATGCAACTTTAGGCATGCTCTTGATATTTATCTTGCTGCTTTAGGTCAGAAGGTTAATGAATGAAAATCCTCTTTTTTTTTCTTTAGCACTCCTCCACTTATTCAATCAAGTATTGCTCATATCCTCAAGTTTCATATTGGTAATCTCCCTTTTGTGTATTTAGGTGTCCCCCTCTTTGTCTCCCCTCTTCCTAGAGGAACCTACTAGAAGGTTCTAGATAAGTTTAGGGGTTATGTCAATCATTGGACTTTCAAGTGGTTG